>CACVCL010030367.1:0-50238 GCA_902729485.2 Mus minutoides
GGATTGGGGGGGGGGGCATTGAGCATCATTTGGCAAGAGTCTACAGGGGGACCAGAAAACACAAAATCTAAGAGGTGATTGTTCTCATGGGCTTACTAACAGTTATCCCCCTTCCTGAGAAGGCTGCTGCATAAAAACCAGCTCTGAGCCTCAGGCTCTGCAGAAGTCACTGCTGGTTCATATACTGTTGTGGGTGTTAGCTGATGTTCAGTGTTAGCCTTCCAGGTTTCTTTTAGGTCAAACATTCACAAAGGCACAAAGACTTCTCTACAGCTGTTACCAGCACCCATAGAGCTGGGGAAGAGTCACAGAGAGACGAGCTTTGAACCTGATGTGCAAACAAGGGACGGGAGACAGGCCAGCTTGCTGCCCAGCCTTCAGAAGCTGACCTTGAAGACCCTGTGGCGAGCCACTGAAATGCTCTCGCAGATCTCCCCTCCCTGTGGCGAGCCACTGAAATGCTCTCGCAGATCTCCCCTCCCACAATCCATCCTTACCAAGATGTCAGCCAAGGAAGATACCCCTCCCTGTAGCACTGCCGTCAGCTCAGCACCTTCTAGAAGGCCAGCGTCAAGTGTCCCCACCCCCACCTCCACTGTGACAGTGTTTCACCCCAGCCCTCCAGAAGACAGCTTCTTCCTGTGGCTCAACTCAGAAGGAGACGGTGATCCTCCGTTCTCTGCTGAAGTCTCTATGATCCAGAACCACCAGATAAAGCTCCTAGAAGGAATGTGGCTTTTCCCATTCATTTGCTAGAAATACTCAAGGCTGTGTTTTTCATAGGAAAAGATGTTTGTACTAACTTAGAGTTCTAGAGGTTCAGGGTCAGTAGTGGTTTCCTGTTAGCACAGTTCCACTCTGAGAGTCTCAGAGCAAGAATTGGAGAGTATACACATGTGTCTTCTGTTCTCTCTGTCACTCTCTCTGTCTCTCTCTGTGTCTCTCTGTCTGTCTCTGTCTCTTTGTCTCTGACTCGGTCTCCCTCTCTCTCTCTGTCCCCCCTCCCTCTCTGAGAGGGTTAATTCATGTCAGAATCCACATGTGACCTGCCTTTCCGGGATCCACTAACCAGCAGTTCTTCCTCCTGTTCTTCCTTGGCCTCCGTGCTGGCCCTCATACAAACATGGACTTGCCAGAGACTAGGACTGACACTGAATGACTGTGTTCTGGTGCACACTGTCACACACTGTGCTTGCTTGCCGCTTATCACCTCTGGCATGGCCATCTAGACCTGCCTTGCAGTATTTCCTCCTTTTTACCTTCCTGAAGATGTGACCTCTGACACTGTGACCCCTAACAGTGTGACCTCAGATACTGTGACCTCTGACACTGTGACCCCTAACACTGTGACCTCAGATACTGTGACCTCTGACACTGTGACCCCTAACACTGTGACCTCTGACACTGTGACCACCAGATTGCGTCCCTGTCTCATCCAGGTTCCTTCTGTGTCCCCCTCACCATTTCCTCCTCTGTCTCTACCCAACCTTTGAATCTTTCAGAGTCTTGGCCTGAGCTCATTCTTCTCCATAGAAGCGCCCCTCTCTCCCTGACTAGTTGAAACCATGCTTGTAAATGTTACCTGCCTTATTTCTAGTGCAGAAGTTTTCATTAGCTCGGCCTCTTCCTCTGAGCTTGAGACTACATAGCAAGTTGGCTTCGTTGTTTTAACTCCCTTGTGAGAATCCTAACGGCACATCAGATCTAATACCTCCAACATTTCTGTTTAGTTTCCACCCTCCACAGCCTGTTTGTCTGACTTTTCTCACTTCAGTGTCTGGTATGACTGCTCACTGCTGGACTATGGGGTCAGTCTGGTAAACTCCCACCCTCCACACACACACCCTAACACAATCAGTCTCAAAGCCCCACGATGCTGGGTCTGTATTGGTTAACATCTTGTTGTAACAAGTTGCCCCAAACTTGCAATTTAAAGAAAACAAACTCATTCCAAGTCAGACATGGTCTTATTGAGCTAAAGCCAAGACGTGGGTAGGGCCAGGTACCACCTGCAGGCTCTGTGCCAGAGTGGGTCCTTTTGCTGTCAGGTCACCAACAACTGCAGTGCTGAGACCTCCTGTCCTTGCTTGCTGTCCTCTTGGCACTGCCCAGCCTGGAGAGGCAACTTCCTGCCTTCACCCATAGCCCATGACCATCTTCAGACCCAGCTAAGACAGCTGGGGTGGTTTCTCTCACAGGTGGTAAGCCTGTCATTTATTCTGCATTTGAGGGATCACAAGATTGGATTGGCTCTGGTAAAATATCTAGGATGGGGGATGGAGAGATGGATCAGCCATTAAGGACAGAGGCTACACTTGCAGAGGGCTGGGCTTCAGTTCCCAGCATCCAGCTTGCAATTATCTTTAAATAAAGTTCCAGGGAACACAGTGCCCTCTTCTGGTCTCTTCTGGTACCAGGAATAAATGCAGCTCTCTTACATAAATGCAGGCAAAACACCCATACAGGTCAATAAATGAATATATCTGATCCCTTGATCTCTTTCTACAGCCCTTGTTGCTTTGGGCATCACATTCTAGGTTTTCAGATCGTGCACACACACTCCCAGAGAATCATGGCTTTTCTTGCCACCTATATATCACGCATCACAAATCCTTCCATCTCCCTCTCTTTTCCCATCAGCATCCTTCCATTAATTTACCCGATGACTGCCTCTGACTGCCTCCTTGGCTGGCTTGTCTCTACCTGACTATTCCCAACAAATCATCTTTCTAGTGAGCAAAGCCTTCCTGCATAGCCTTCTCCCACCTACAGCTCTGAGCCCCTCTGGGGTCTCCCCTGTGTTGCTGGGTCTAGAATTCAGATGCATCTGAGGCATGATGAGTGGGCCCCTGCCTTCTTCTAACTTTGGCCCCACTCTCTCCTTCCCTCATCCTCTCTGCTCTTGGAAGAGGCTGTGACTTTCTCCAGAACTTGCGGCGTTTGTCTGCATCTCCTCCCATAGACGCCAGAATAATCATCCTCCTCAGACTGACTTTCCCTAACTGTACCAGCCAAACCCAACCTCACTGCATCTTTATCCTGCTCCCTGCTGTATCACTCGTTCCTCTTAAACAGGAAAGCCGGCCGTCTGCATTCATTTTATCCTTCACATTTGGCTCATGTATGGTCCTCCTCCTCAAGCTGGACCAGATTTAAAAGAAAGATAATGATCAACAATGCTGTGGACCGTGAACCAGTCTTTCCCTTGGGTAGCCTTGTCTCTGACACATAACAGACACACAATGGTTATTTCTTGAGCAGCTACATTAATCCATGTGTTACAACCAAGTGTGGGAGTCACAGCTGCATACTTTGTATGAGAGGAGTGTGCGCCCTGGGTGGCTTATGTNATTTAAAAGAAAGATAATGATCAACAATGCTGTGGACCGTGAACCAGTCTTTCCCTTGGGTAGCCTTGTCTCTGACACATAACAGACACACAATGGTTATTTCTTGAGCAGCTACATTAATCCATGTGTTACAACCAAGTGTGGGAGTCACAGCTGCATACTTTGTATGAGAGGAGTGTGCGCCCTGGGTGGCTTATGTTCCCTTCATCTTATAAGATGTAATCAAGAGAAATAGGCAGAATACATCTCCTAGTAACCAGGAATCTCCAGAATCTACAACGTGGAAAGGAAACTCAAAATGGAAGAGCATCTTCTTCTCCCTTTAAACCGAGGAGCCCCTAAGTCTGATGAAGTGGCCAGGCATACAACCAACTCCTGAAGATGTAGGAGGACTTTCACAAAAGGGATAAATGGGTCCCTTTTGCCACATGCTGCAAATAAATAAATGGCTCTCACTTCTCCAGACTTAAGACGGAAGGCCAGGCCTGTGTGGCCACATGCAATGCTTCTTATTATCGACATTTACAGCTTTCTAGTGTCCTTACAGAGACAAACTGTTGATTGCTTTAGGCAAAAATAACAGCTTGCTTTGCTCGAGCCGTTGAGGCTGGCACTGCCTGGAGGTGTGGCATCCATCACCAGCCACACCTTCACTTCACAGGACAGTTTTACGATGGAGTTGGTTCTCACCCACCCTCTGCTCCCGTCTCTCTCTTGAAGAATGTCTCCAAAGCCTCTATTCATTCTGCACCCAGGGTAATGACTCTCTGCTTTTCCTCCCAGGGGACATTTGGTAGCCTGGGGAAAATTCTGGTGCTCACAGCTTGGGAGCTGGCTGTGTACTATCTACTGGTGAGCTGCTGCTAAATGTGCTTCAATACACAGGGTAGGCTTTCTCCAAACAGGATCTAGTCAGTGGTGTTAAGAAAGGCTGTGCACAAGCTGGAGAAGGAGCTTTTCAGTGATGGGACCCTATCCTACCTACACAGTACAGCTGCAAGAGGAGCAGGGCCCTGCCTCTTTTCATGTTTTCTAAAGATGGATATCTGTAGTCTAAACAATTCACACCAGCTTCCCCATCCCTCCTCAGTCCAAAGCCACAATTCACACCAGCTTCCCCATCCCTTCTCAGTCCAAAGCCACAATTCACACCAGCTTCCCCAACCCTTCTCATCCCCAAACCACAATTCACACCAGCATCCCCATCCCTTCTCAGTCCAAAGCCACAATTCACACCAGCTTCCCTATCTCTTCTCATACAGCTCATGCAGTAGCTGACCCCTGCCTTGACACTTCCTGTGCTGTGAGATGCTTCCAACCATCCTGGGCTTCTGGAAGCTTCTTGTTGTGGGCCTGCATGCATGCCTATATCCCCTTGACCACTCCCTCTGTCTTCCTTGAAAGCTGCCTCTGTTGACTTCACACTACAGTCTGTGTCAAGCTCATGCACTATGTATCCTTACTTGGCCTATATGGTGGCAGCTCCCAACCCAAAATCCCCAGCACCATCCTTGGATGCCATTGACTATAAGAAGCTCAAAGTCCATGTGCTGCATTGGACTAATTATCCATCTCTAGCCAGACTCTTGAATTTTCTCCACTGAATTAAATACTTCACCGTCTCCCCAATATCATACCTTAGGGGCCCTCTGTCTCTGATGAAGTTACCTTCCAGGTGTTGATGAAACGAGTGACGAGTCACATAAAATGTCCTCAATGCCATCCTCTCCTCTCTGTCCCCACTGCCCTCTGTCCTCACTGCCCTCTGTCCCCACCACCCACTGTCCTCACTGCCCTCTGTCCCCACCGCCCTCTGTCTTCACTGCCCTAGTGGGATCTTTGCAATTATATTTCTTTTCCCCATCAGCACTCACTTCACCAAAGTGACCTTTATAAAGAAAAGCCCACTGCTTTAACTGTTTGATCATATGTCAATGATCCTTGGGAACCTGGTGAAGGGATCCTAGTCTATAGGACAACAGGACCTGTGAGGGTCTGTCCCATGACTGGAAATCATGGCTTTGTGCAGCCCTTCCTACACTCTCAAATTTTGAATTACCCTGACATTTATCAACTTCCCTCCACTACTTATGGCTGCAGCGTCTCCCATTGGTGTTTCTACCTGAGACTAGTATTATGTGCGTGCGTGCACACACACCCCCACACATACAGAGCATATCTTCTCACAGAAAATGTGAGAAAGACAGAGAAAAAGAGGAGTATGCGTGAGAGACACTGAATGGGAGGGGGAAGGAGAGGGAAGGAGAGAAGAAGAGGGAAATGGAGAGGGAGGGGGGAAGAAAGGAGAGAGAGGAGAGAGAGGAGGGACAGGAAAGAGAGGGAGAGGGGAGAGAGAGAGAAAGAGAGAGAGAGCTTCTAAATGTCTCCCTGTATTCAACAGTATGGAGAATCTATATTGAAGGAGGACAGGAAGTTGGGGGGGGGAGGGAGGAGGGAGGGGTCGTTCTGGAGGGTTAAGGGGAGCAGTGGAGTGAGTGTAATAAGGATAAGCTGTCTGTAATTCTCAACAAATTAATAAAAGTATTGTGTTCATGAAGTAGAAAGTTATAATTTTATACCACCCAACTACTGCCAGTACTGATGTCTCAAGACTTTTGGATATTGTCACTAATATGATCTCAGAATAATGGCACTTCTAAGATTATTTTCATATGTGACTTCGTGGATGCTAAAGTGGAATGTTTAATGTGTCTCTTTTTTATCAGACAATGTCTGGGAGGTTGTCTTCATCATGTTCCAGAGGATGCTGTGCTTGGATGCTGGCCACAGCGTGGAGATTTGATTTATTGCTCTAATTATATACCTCTGTGTCTGTGTCAGACTCTTTCTGAAGGCAAAAGGCCATGTTACACCTCGTGTGTCCAGCAAAAGGCCCAGAGCCAGCAAAGGAGGCAGCACAGTAGTTACTGGTTGAATTTAGAAATTGAATAAACATGTGTTTTCTTTCAAACACATGTACAGCCCATGGCTTGGTCTATCTCTACAATGGAAAGATTTAAACACTCTGGCACTGAATTCAATTTACCATGATCTATTTTTTTCTAGTCCTATGAAGGCTTAATGTCTCTAGGGCCTGTGGAAATTAAAAAAAAAAAAAAGCAATACTTTAATAGATCTTCATGATGGAAGTAAAAGATTGTGATAAATTAGTTATGTAAATCAATTTTCATCTTAAATTACCTTATTTCTTTCAATTACAGAACCTAGGCCAATACTGCAGATCCTTTAGAATTTCCTGACCATAAATAATTGGTAGTTTCCTAGTCATTTATGCAAATCACTGTTAGTTTTACCATTGATAGCAAAGTATCCAGCGCCAGTTAATGCTCAAGCTCACATAACCCTCCTCCTCCGTGTCAGTTCTCAGAACTCCCACACTGTAGTGAGGAATCCAACACATGAAAGTAAGACTCTGATTCTTTATGCTATCCCTTTATCAATAAAATTTTCATTAATAACATCTTTGGGTAAACGCATCAAAATATAACCAGTGTCTCAAATGCAACAAAACTTCCTGCCCTCAGCTTACTTGCTTATTAAGTAACTAACGGTAGCCGTAAAACATAAACTTGGTAACCTGAGGGTAGGCGTGACAAGCCATGCAGGCCTTGTTCATCCAGTACAGTATTAAGATGAATACATCTCATAAGACAGGGTTCTCGGATCGTAAGTAAAGGACTGGCTAGCTCACCTCTTTGTTTCTGTGCCAGAACACTGACCAAAAGCAACTTGAAGAAGAAAGGGTACACATTGTCCTTTATGTCACAGCCCATCACTGACAGAAGCTGGAGTCTGGAGGCAGAAGCTGGAGTCTGGAGCAAAAGCCACGGTGGAATGCTGCTTTCTGGAGATGCAAATATTATAGCACCACCTCACTGGGGGAAAAACCCAGATGAGGAGGCTCCTTAGCAACCAAAAACAACAGTTAGGTGAGCCAGTGGACTGGCTCAGTGTGAGGCATGACTTAAAGGTGGAGGAGCAAGGTATGCATAATAAAGTGAATTAAGTCAGGAATTTATGCAAACCAGACCAGGGATAATTTAGAATAAGCAACAGCATACCTCCTAATGAGACTTGGAGCACTTCAAGTTGTTGAAATACATAGTACCGTTTCCCTTTCCCTAAGTGGTAAAAACTTAAGAAAAATAACTTGTGAGGAGAGGGTGGAGAAAATTATACACGTGACACCAATTAATTGACAAGATTTGGTGGAAAATATCTGACTCTTTCTAGCAGTAAAACAGCAGGGATCTGAGCAAGTGAAGCCTGGTACTTGAGCTCACTGTGAGGACCTGGGGGATGGGGGTGGAGGGGCGGCGGCAGGGGGTTGCACATGCGCACTGGTCACCAAGACAGCAGCGCGCTCGCTTTGGAACAGGGTATCTCGCCTGAGAGGAAATTGGTAGGTGTCTCCATGAGGTTGCCCATAGATGATGAATTAAAGCAGGAAGATCCATTCTGAATGTGAGCAACAGCATCCATAGGGTCCTGGCTGGGTAACAGAAGTAAACAAAGCGCACCAGCATTTACCCTTCTGCCTCCTGACTATAGCTGCAAGAGCCATGCTCCTGTTGGTCTAGTTAATCCATTCACACAACTACTCCTTCACGCCACGCGGTGATGGGCTACGCTAAAACCAACCCGGTGTTCCCCGAGTTACTTTTGTCCACTAGTTTGGGTTCAGACTCCATCTCAGAGAACCTGAACTAAGGTTGAACAGGCTTGTGCACCAGTTTCCAGGCTACCTGCCCACCCCCTCCCCGCCCCGCCCCCCACAAAAACCAAATCTGCACCACCAGGTTACAAGCCTGCCCCTGACACTTCACTTCCCAACAACCACCAACTAGGAGGAAAGCAGGAGTTAATTTTATATAGTTATATTAAAGGTCATAATACCCCCCCTCAATCAGATGTGTGCCAGGCTAAATACACCCTTCTTGCCTCTATAAATACCTGATTAAAATTAAAATCGGGGCTACACCCTCCCATTCTCCTGCATCAGAGATGGTGGTATGGTCCAAGCTCAAGCTTAAATAGAGATCCTAATGTGATTACATCAGAGTCGGCTCCTTTGGAGGTGAACGAACGCTTCCTGGCACAACACATGTTCATATTGACCACAGATGACGAAT
This sequence comes from Mus minutoides, assembly GCA_902729485.2. Taxonomy (NCBI): domain Eukaryota; kingdom Metazoa; phylum Chordata; class Mammalia; order Rodentia; family Muridae; genus Mus; species Mus minutoides. Next base: position 8,504 of record CACVCL010030367.1, read on the forward strand.
AACCTTATAAATCAGCCACCAATAAAAGCATGACGTGTGCTACTCATTGTCCCAATGAGGCCCAACCAAGCATTCAACTAAGATAGAAGGGACCGCTGAGAAGTTTCTGTTGGAAAGCTTGCCTTATTCACACTCTAAGGATTTGGCAGTTCAAGCCCCAGCTACGCCTCCCTGAGCTCGCTTAGGGACTCAGAGTGCCCTTGCTGCCCTCCAGCTTTGCAACTGCATGGTTCTTCTCAAGCCTCTCTTCTGACAGGCTGGGTTATAGACGGGATGGGTTTGCTAGGGAGCATAAGATACTAACAGTGAGCTTGTCCAAAACCCAGCTTGTGTTTTCTGAACGCCAAGGCACTTTAGGACGATGTGTTTTTTTAAATAGCCCGAAATCTATTCAAAGCATGACCCAGAAGGTCCCACGGTCTGCCTAGGTCAGATCGCTGCATCCCAGATCCTCACTCCTCCTCTGTGACTTGCTGTCCCTAGTGCTGTCTGAATGGACGATAGTAACTTAGGAAGGACACATGTTTTCCTGAAGACTTAGGTTTAGACCCCGGGCCTGGATTCAGGCAGCCTGTCTCCTCCTCTCATCTTGCTATAGGAAGGGCTGGGAGTGCAGATGTGCACCGAGGCTAGACCTTTCTAGCCCCCTGCTGTGGGTTCCAGGGAAAGAACCTGAGCTTGCATGACACTTTCACCCACAGTCTCCACTCAAGTCCGAGACTTCACTTTTCTATGACATTTTACCCAGTCATTCAAGTGTGGAGTTGTGTACATGTTTGGTTTACAGGATGGTTATTTTTTTAAAAAAAAAATGTTTGACAGAAAATGATTTAAATTGTCTTGCTTCCGTGCTTGACCTGTGCTTAAAAATCACAGTGTGACTATTATGGGGTTTCCCAGCAGCTTTTAGGCCAAAGCCAATAAAAAATGTCGACCTGAGCTAAACTAACCCCCCTACAAGACAGAGATCTGGTTTAGCTCTCCCTTTTGCTGCCTAATGGATTAATAGGCTGTGTCAGAATGATATGAAGGAAGACATAATCACCCAGCCAAGGGCTCAGAGCAATTTGCATCGATTACATTACAGCACATTCTCTCTCCACCCATAGCCTTTGCCCAGCTAGAAGCATCGGGCGGGGGTTTTTAAGATTTTTTTTTTAAACTTCTCTGGAGAACTAGATTTGTATTTCAAGTCAGATCACGAAGTATTCATACATCTTTAGCTCTTAATAGGAAACCAATGGTCATCACACACTTTAGCTGTTCCCATTTAGCCTTGAAATATACACACTGAAATGACAAAAAGCCTTTCTGTCAGGGATGTTAGTTATCCAATGACTACTGGGGACAGAAACAGTTGGTGAGAGAGAGGTAGCCTCACCAAGATGCATGGACAAAGGCAGGCTTGGGAGGAAGGGGACATTCGTGGACAAGGGCAGGCTTGGGAGGGAGAGGACACTCGTGGACAAGGGCAGGCTTGGGAGGGAGGGGACACTTGTGGACAAGGGCAGGCTTGGGAGGGAAAGGGACACTCGTGGACAAGGGCAGGCTTGGGAGGGAGGGAACACTCGTAGACAAGGGCAGGCTTGGGAGGGAGGGGACACTCGTGGACAAGGGCGGGCTTGGGAGGGAGGGGACACTCGTGGACAAGGGCAGGCTTGGGAGGGAGGGGACACTCGTGGACAAAGGTAGGCTTGGGAGGGAGGGGGACACTCATGGACAAGGGTGGGCTTGGGAGGGAGGGGCATTTGTGGACAAGGGTGGGCTTGGCAGGGAGGGGACACTCGTGGACAAGGGCGGGCTTGGGAGGGAGGGGACACTCGTCCCAGCTCTCCCGTGCCTGCTGTGCCTTCTCATTTCCTGAGTCAAAGTTTAAATTATCATGGTGGGTATCTAATTAGCTTCATTTGTCCTGTGTTTATTTATAATCCTGCTGGTAGCATTTCAAAGGGCAAGTCACCCTTGTAGTAACAACATAATTACATCTGAACATACATTGTATTTGTCAAACACTTATATGGGAGAAGAATGTGTTGTTTTCAAAGGATTGAAGATGTGTTTTTTAAGAAAAGGGGTTGGTAGAACCACAAAGACCCACGCCCACACGTGAATGGAATGTGTGGCACGTCATGTAATTCTCACGCTGGGCTTCCCGGCCGTTGGAGGTTCCTCAGCTGTAAATAGATGTAAAGGCTGTAAAATACCACTGTGTAACAGGATGGCTTGCCCTCCAAATGTCTCAGGAGTTCTGAAGATGGTCTCCATAGTTGTTCTCCCTCTGAGACAAATGGCCTTCACTGTTCCATTTAGGAACACTATGCCACCCCAGATCAGAACCTTGGACTTGTGTATTCATGTCCCCAACTTCTAACTACTGAGGTATGCAGTTGGGGGTCCACAGCCTGCTGGGAAGTTGGGAGCCCAGCCTGCTAACTGTATCCTGGAGAGATGCCAGCAGGATGCTGGAGCCCATAGATCTGAGACTGCCCTACCCTGCCTCTCCTCTGGACTTTCGTTTCTTCACATGCGACAGCTCAGCAAGGAGAGGCTGCATTTGTCTCTGAGGAAGCAAGAGGGGACTGTCCTGGGCCTGGCTTCTTGTGAGGACTCTCTATTAGCAAACATTGTTTTCAGTCAGCCTTCCTTGCAGATTATAAAGTCAGTCTCATTAGAACAACGTGCTAAAAGACAATAAACAAAGAAGATTTGTTTGAAATACAAAACCCAGAAGAACAGAATTATTTTCTATTGAACCCATGTCCAGCAGCCACTGGATACTTAATAAATATTTGTTTACTTAGGGGAGGAAAGAAAGAATGTGTAAATAAGCGAATTAATCTTGTCAATTCCTGAGTGGTTGGTGTAAGTTGGCAAGTGTCTGTCTGAGAAACACAGTAACTAGGACTGAACCTAGGGCTAGACCATTTGGGTGTGGGAAGCTGGAGAGGAGAGCAGGAGCTAGCCCACCTGACCACCACCCACACATCACTTTCCATTCATAATCATCAGGGCTGAGCTGAAATTCTCATCCCTGTGTGTCTGGTTTTGTCCTCCAATAGGAAACAAATGACTTTAAGCATGGAAGAGTGTTACTTATTGGAATATGCATCTGATCTGAGTGGGAGCCACTAAGTAACCAGGGTCCGTGGGAGTGATAAGGGGCTTGAAACCTCTGTCAAATGGCTCTGGCCAGTCCTGTCACCACACAAGCTCACTGGGCCTGGTCTCAAGGTCAGCAGCTGCTGTTGATGGGGACAGAGGAATAGACACCACTGGGACACAGAGCAGATCCCCCACAATGGGGTGGGGAGTCCTTGGGATAAACTGTCCTTGTTTGAAGGCACTGGGGTTTCATTTGTCTGTCGCTGTTTCACGATCACGGCGGAGCTTTATCCTTCCTCCAACGGAATTTAATAAGAGACAGGCTTGGTATTCAACTTCAGCCTGTTGACATTTTATTCCCAGATCATCTTAATGTTGACATTTAATCACATCTCAGAATCTTACATAAGCTACGTTGGCAGTGTGGCTAGGTAACACGCAAAGCAATAAAGGAAGGAATACAACCTCATCCTGGATCTCAACGTGGCTCAAAGTAGATTTGAATATTTTATTATTTAGACCCATATATTTGCTTCTTGCAGAAAAATATGTCCTTGCTACCGGAAGTCTCAAGAAGATACACCCCAAGAGAAAGTGGGTGATCCTGAGGAGCAGGCCTGCCTTATGAGGGGCACTTACCATGAAGAGGCACATAGCCAGGCTGCTCTTCATCCCCTCTGAAAGCACACTTGAGTGACCGTGCTGGCCTCTCATTCCCTTCTCACTGACCCTTTATCTGAGGAGTGTGTCTCATCCATGGTGACAGCCACCATTGGCTTATCGTCCACTGGCTGGGTGAAGACCAGTTACCGCAATACTGTAGACGGCTGGCGTTAGATTTCTTCCCTTTCCTCACAGGACAGTGAAAGGCAGCAATCTGGGTAAAATGTCTGATTTTAAGTCCCCAGTTTCCCCTCCTGGGATGCCCCAAAACAGATGGCAGAAGGGACAAGCAGAGGTGGCAAAGCCATCCAGGGACCGCCCTTTGATGAGCAGCAGAGCTGGCCTTCTGATCTCCATCTGTCTGGCTGTCACGTTTGCTTCTCAGTTGCCTCACAGCTCCAGTGGGAAAGAATGTCATTACAGACCTGTGGGAAGCCCTTCACAGTGGCTCCCACTGAGAGGCCACATGGGCCCATATGCAAAACCACTGGCAGCTTGGCTTTAGGAGGGTTTGTCCTGTGGCCAGACATGTGACCATGTACTTTCCTATGGCTCCTGCTGGTGCCAGCTGCTGTCTGATGCTGAGGGAGCCTGTGTCAGGCTGGGTCTCTCTGATAGAAGTGCAGAGAGCCGCTGGGTGGTTGTAAGGAGTAAGTAGTATGTAGATACATATGTGCACATATCCATGTAATATAGTACATATTGTATGTGTATGCATATATGTGTATGTCTTGTATATGTTGTGTGTATACTTATATGCATGTATGTTTACATATGCTGTATGTGCATATTTGCACATTGCTCATGTGTACTGCTGCATCTGTTCCATGCCTCTCATTCCCTTCTCACTGACCCTTTATCTGAGGAAGTCACCCCTCCGAATCAGTTTGTCAGATGTGTGTATGTGTGATATATATTGAGTGTATATGCACCTCTACATGCATCTCTAAAGTGTGGAGGTTGGTGTGACAATATTGTGGCCCAGAGCCTAGGGAAACCCCCTACTTCCATAGGAAGGATAGCAAGAGCAGTCAGTGCTCTTACCCACTGAGCCATCTCTCCAGCTCTAGGATTTACTTCTTTAAAACTTTTCTTTAATGATTGTGATGCTAAGGACCAAAGTCGGGGCCTTTCTCATGCAGGCAAGTGTCTACTACTGAACTGTATCTCTAGCCCTTGGGTGTCTGTGACAGTGTCTTCTTGCCATGTAGCCCAGGCTGGCTTTGCAGTCTCTTCCTGCATCTGCCCCGGGAGTGCTGGTGTCACAGACATACATTGTCTCACTTGCCTCAGCAAACTGGTTACTTCATAAAATGTAGAAAGTCAAGTAACTATGTTAGTGGCATACACCCAATGCCAGCACCTACAATATGTCCCTTTCAGGGGATCTGATATGTCATTACTGCCCTGGCATATCAGAGCTAACAATGGAGCATAAGTGACTGGGACAGACCACCCAGGCTCCAACCTCAATTGCCTTTCCACTATGTTTATTTCAGTGCCGTTATGAACAGAGGCAGCAACTCCAAACAAAAAGCCACAATGGTACCCAATCAATCAGAATCAACCCTACCTAAATTATCTTATGTGCTGCACTGATGTGGTTTGAAACTCCAAAGTTAGATAACAGAGCTGGTGTCCTCTCTGCAGAGAATGTCAACCCCAAGCTTCCCACCCGGAGATAATCCAACTCCTCTATACCCACTGCCAACCAGAGCCCTGAAGTCACCCCTCCGAATCAGTTTGTCAGATGTCTGGAGCTGCGATGAATCTGTGTGGATCCTTTAACAGCAGCCTGCTGCCCCGTTTGTCTTCATCACAGCTGCTACAAGCAATGACTGTGTGTGTGGCTGTCAGCAGCTAATGCCTAAGGGAAACATGGCATTCGAAACAAGTGGTTGCCTGATTGCTAAGCAAACAGTCTGGGTGATATTTTTGGACAGAGGAGTCATTGTTCAACTAGGACGCTCCCAACAGGGTTCCTGCTAAAGGCTTCACTCACTGTGCCACTATGTCAGCCCCACGGGGCCCTAGGGTGTAGCTCTTGGTGGCCTCTGACACTGTGGTCATAATTTAGCTGGAAAACGGCAGTGATTTCCTCACCACAGGGAAAGAGCCATTGACAACATCACTGCGTCAGGTGGTTTGGTTGGGTGTAAAGCACTGAGGCACATACCCTTTTCTCCTCTTCCTTCTGTGGGATAAACATTACATTCTAGGGAGATTGCCTGGAGGGAACCAGGAAGGACAGGTGGCTTTCTTCTGCCTGCATACATACATCCAATGATGCCCAGAGAATCAAAGTCCACTCTCAAGTTAGAATCCTGAATCTACCTTTTAGAGGATTCATATCCGAGACCATGGGTGAGGTCTTGAATCCCTGTGCCTCAGCTTCTCTGCCTTTAAAACAGGATGAGGGCAATAACTCTAGTTCACGAAGATAAGGTGAGACCAAAATGGACATTCTTCTGCCACCATGCATGGCACAGGGTAAGTAACTAAGCAATGTTAACAGATGTTACTATAAATAACAGAGACAGACAGTCCACACCAGAATACTCCACAGATCTTGTCTTCTTCTAGAATTGTCATAAGTCTTTTGACCAAATAAATATTGATGAGGTAGTTTCCAATGCGTGAAGATAATCTGTCTGCAAAACAAGAACTTTCTGTACATCTTTCTTCAATATGTTTGAGGTTTTCTGCTACAAATACAGTCACCGAGTTGTGGGTTTACAGATATCATAGATGAGAGCTTGAGATGGCTGGCTTCTGATCCTCATTCCTGTCCCAGGCCCTGTGACTTCCTGACCCACAGCCACTAGACTTGATAACTCTAAATTTCTCTACTGCTAAGAGGATGTGGAACACTACATAATCTCACACAATGACTCCAAAATAAAATCTCTATTTAATTAGTTTAAACCCTGTGCCTTAGAGAACTCACCTGCCCGCCATGCTTCCTTTGCTCTTCTCAATCCTTGGGAGACACGGGACACTCCGCAGTTGTCTGTCGAGTCAACAAGGAGGCAAATAGATTAAATCCTCCCAGGAAAGCAAACTCTGGTTGATCATTTTCCTCATGAAGTTACTCTGGTCAGATGCTTCACCAGAAGTCAATAATCTTGCCTGCTCTGTCGTGCTGTCCATAAATCAAGCCTGTATATCAATAACAAGAATGCTTCCTTGAGTTACAGCAGATACAATAGAATAAAATAAACTTCAGGGGTATTTTGTAGCTCTTGTAAGTTCTAAACAAAGTTAACTATTTTAGTGTCCTTAAATTTTCAAAGAAAGAAAGAAAGGAAGGAAACAGCTGAGAGGCACTAGTTAAGCAGTGCTTTCAGTAAGCTGAGGTATATGTCCATTTCTTTATTGTAATTTCTACAAAAATGGCTACTTAGCTTTCATCACTGATGCAAAAAAAATACCTGTAAGAGCAACTTAAGAGAACAAGGACTTATTTTGGCTCACAGTTGTGAAAGTATCCATCTGTCCCTCACATTGGAGAATATGTGGTGGATGGAACAGGACAGTTCACATGGTATCTAAAGCAGGGAACCATGGGGATGTCAGCTCTGTGCAGCATGGTAGCCAACCAGGGAACCATGGGGATGTCAGCTCTGTGCAGCATGGTAGCCAACCAGGGAACCATGGGAATGTCAGCTCTGTGCAGCATGGTAGCCAACCAGGGAACCATGGGGATGTCAGCTCTGTGCAGCATGGTAGCCAACCAGGGAACCATGGAGATGTCAGCTCTGTGCAGCATGGTAGACAACCAGGGAACCATGGGGATGTCAGCTCTGTGCAAGTTTCCTACTGTAGCCCTTTTTATTCTATCTGCCTTCCTGGCCTGATCCATGGGAAGGTTCCTCTCATTTCAGAGTGAATATCCTTAATCCAGTTAATCCTCTCTACAATTTCCCTCACAGACACATCCAAAGGTGCCCTCCAACAGTCTCCTAGGTGGTTCTAAATCCAATGGCGTCTATAGTGAACCATGGGGGTTTTGTTTTGGTGTTTTGTTCTGTTTTTGGTTGTTTTGTATGTGTTTGATTTTCTAAACAGCCATTGTGACAGTGACAGGAAATACTACATTTATTTCAAATTTCATCATTTTCTTTCCATTTTCTCCAAGTTTAGCTTCTTTGTCCACCTAGTAGAGTCAAATCCCTGAAGAAATCGACTCATTGAGGGCTTGAGGTACCGTCTCGAAGAAATGCTACTGTTGTACTAATTGAGGCACCAGGACATTCATGTGACTTTATTTCTCATATGTGAGCTCATGACCCTGAAAGATGGTTCTATGTGAGTTCCGTTGCCTTATGGTCTTGTTCGTGATAAAAAATGCTCCTTCCCCTGGTTTCTTTATACATGTAGTGAAAACTATCACTTGCTTGACATGGCTATGTGCAATTGCTATGTGTTAGTTAAAATAAATTCAAAACATAAGTCTAGATGCTGAGTAAAGAATCTTGTGATTCGAGGTGTGTGTGTGTGTGTGTGTGTGTGTGTGTGTGTGTATACACAAATAGATGTGTTGACCTTGGGTTGCTTTCCACATTATCTGAGACAGGCTCTGCTCTTTGGTCGTTCACTGCTGTGTTACCGTGCTAGATGGCCTGGAACTCTGTGGATCTTCTTATTTCCACTTCCCATCTCTAAGTAGGAAAGCTGAGATTACAGATGTGTGTTCCTATGGCCAGAGTTTACGTGGCCTCTGGGGATTAAACTCATATCCTCAAATTTCCCATTCAGCCATCTCCCACAGCCCCAAATTCACTTCAAAAGTTTTATTTATTTGATAAAAATATTTATTTATTATTCATGTGTGTATGGGTAGAGGCCAGAAGACGGAATCCAATTTCCTCCTCTAACATTCTTTCCCTTTTTCCTTTGAGGCAGGAACGTTTTGTGAGTCTGTGGTACCATGGTCACCACTAAAACTATAAGCAAGCCTTCAGTTAAATGCTTTCCTTGTAAGAGTTGCCTGGTCATGGTATCTGTTCACAGCAATAGAACAGCAGCTGAGATACATTTTTCTCTGATTACGGAAGATGGCTGGTTCAGGCTCTGCATCTTCCATTACTAGGAGTCCTTGCTAAGGTCACCCTCATAGATTCCAGGAAATTTCCATTGCACTATATTCCCATGTCACCCCCCAAATACCCTCCAATTCCATCATCTCTATACTCTTTGCCTTTGTCTCTCCTTCCCCAACCTGTTCCCTCTTGTTCCCATTCTCACCCACCCCATGTCTATCAGCAAAATCCATTCCATTTCTCCTCCCCAGTGACATCCATGGGTTCTCCCTAGGTCCCTCCTTGTTACTTAGCTTCTCTCTGTGTGGGGATGGTTCCATGTTGATTCTTTACAGCTAATATCTACTTATAAGTGAGTACATACCATGTTTGTCTTTCTTGTTCTGGGTTACCTCACACAGTATGATGTTTTTTCTAGTTCTGTCTACTTGCCTACACATTTCATGATGTCTTTATTTTTAACACCTGAGAAATACTCCATTGTATACGTATACCACATTTTCTTTACTCATTCTTCAGTTGAGGGACATCCAGATTGTTTCCAGTTTCTGGCTGTTATGAATAAAGCTGCTATGAACATAGTTGAGTGAGGGTCCTTGTTGGGTGGAGTGTCTTGGGTATATGCCCAAGGGTAGTATAGCTGGGTCTTGAGGTAGATCAATTCCTAATTTTCCGAGGAGCTGCCATATTGATTTCCACAGTGGCTGCACATGTTAGCACACCCACCAGCAATGGAGGGTACTCCCCTGGCTCCACATCTCACGAGAATAAGCAGTGGTTTGTGTTATTGATCTTAGTCATTCTGACACGTGTAAGATGGAATGTCAAAGTAATTTGATTTGCATTTTTCCCGATGGCTAAGGAAGTTGAACACATCCTAAGTGTTTCTCAGCCATTTAACATTCCTCTAATGAGAATTTTTTGTTTAGACCTGTCCCTCGTTTTTAAATGGGATTATTTGGTTTGTTGATGTCTAGTTTCTTGAGTTCTTTATGTAAGTTGGATAAAGTTTGTAAGCCAGTAAACCCTAGCAATCCATTTCTGTCCTTCTTGGAGCTGTGTGTAGTAGGGACATATGGCTAGTTGTACAAATGCTGGTATCAGAATTCCAGCCTTGTGAATTCAGAGAAAGTGTTCTTAACCACTGAGACATTGTTGCAATGCCCCCACAACCCTCAGGAACTTCCCAAATGGTTGCTTTGTTTTTAGTTTCCAGCATGGGAATTTTAACACCAAGCTGCTAGGTGGCAATGAGCATGGTTGCACCTCAGGGTAAGTTTCATATTAATTTGGACAAGTAAGTAGTTCACTCTTCTTGTGGACATATCTGTGTCACAGAGGTCTTTAATGCTAACTTCTCTGGCTCAAATATCCTCTCCAAAACTAACAGGGAGAGTGTCGCTGCTCGGTGGAGCCCCCTGGAGGTGATCAGGCTGCAAGGCTCCATCCTCATAAAGTAATCCATTGACGGATGTCACCTGAAGAATGAATTCCTGAAAAAGCAAATGAACTTGGTCTGACATTCTCTTGTTCTTGCACCTGATGTCACAATGCAGCATGAAGCCCTCCCCAATACCAGAACCATGCAACTGGCCTCCACCTCCACAGCTTGGAGCCAAATAGATACCTCCTATGAGCGTCCAGTTTTCCATATCCTAATACACGAAGACACTCCCCAAACACCAATGAACCCCTTTATCTCCCAGTCATGGTTCTTTCATGGCCCCAGTCATGTATGGGATCTGGCCAGTGGAGCTTACCTATGGTCCTGAGCAGTGTGTTCCATTCAGTGCTGCCCTGACCCTAAAGGCAACAACAAACACAAGATCCTTGACAAGCCAGGAGAGTGCCTACGTGCCAAGACACATTGCATGGGCTAGGGATAGATTATCTTACAGAGTGCTCTCACCCCTATGACTGATGTTCCTTCTACTTTAGAATCTGATCCTTTCATGCTATAGGCAGTGAAGGGAACCTTTTCTTTGGGGGAGTAGCTGCTGGCCATGCTGTGGCACTGAACGGGCAAACACTGGGGCTTTCTGTCATCTGTGTGATTTTGCATATTCTAGAAAACTGTATTTATATGTACCCAGTCGGTCTAATTTAGGGACGCATTTTCTCATTTAAGTAAATCAGCTCTCAGAAAATGAGAAACGGTCCCCAAGAAAGCCTTCAATATACCAATGATTTCCTTTGCAGAAACAGGAGGAATGATCCTAAAATTCACAGGGAACCACAAATGACCCAGGAGAGGCAGCACGGTGCCTGACTTCAAAATATTCCTAAAACTATGTAACAATCATCGAGGTGTGGTAAGAGCAGGACAGACGACACATGGGGTCCTGCAGTGACAGAGCTCTGTGTGCACAGCAAGCTGATCTTTGACAAAAACAAAGAAAAATATATACAGTGGGAGGGACCATCTCTTCAGTTATTGGTTCTGGCAAAATGGAAGCTCACATGCCAAAGCCAGAAGCCATGTGCTACCTCCCCCCCACCCCCCCACACACACATCAATTCAAACACACCAAAGACCAAATGGAAAATTCCTGATTTCTAGACGTTCTATAAGGCAACAGAGGGGAAGCACTTGAAAACATTTGTGTTGATAGAACTTTTTAAAAGGGATCTCAAAGGCACAGGCTAATTTTTTTTAATTTAAAACAAATAAATGAGATTACATCAAAGTATAAAGCTTTTAGCGAGCAGAAGAATCAGCTAAGAGAGCAAAGAGGCATCCTGCAGAGTGGGGAGAGCATTCGCAAGCCATTTCCAGACAGATTTGTAACATGATAAAGGTCTCAAAAGCCTGAGCACCAAGAGTAAGCCCAAATAATTAGTGTGGAAAATGGGCTAGTGATCTGAGCACACACTTCTCAAAAGAAGACATGCAAATGTCAGCAGATTTAAGTTCTCCACACTGCTAATGGTCAGGGAGACAGGAGGAGTAAAACCACAGTAAGGGATGATGTAGCGATAGCTGAACCATTCAAAGATAATAATAATAATAATAATAATAATAATAATAATAATAAATTAATAAATAAATACTGAGAAAATGAAGATGAAGAGGACTCTCATGCAACACTGGTGGCAATACATATTAGTATAAGCACAGTGGAAAAAAGATGAGGGGTCTTTGCTGTTGTGAACAGACACCATGACCAAGACAACATTTAGTAGAGGATGGCTTACAGGTTCAGGGGTTCAGTCCATTATCATCAAGGTGGAACATGGCAGCATCCAGGCAGGCATGGTGCAGGAGGAGCTAAGACTTCTACATCCTCATCTGAAGGATCTAGCAGAACACTGGCTTCTAGGCAGCTAGGATGAGGGTCTTAAAGCCCACACCCACAGTGACACACTTACTCCAACAAGGCCACACTAACTCCAACAGGGTAACACCTTCTAATAGTGCCACTCCTTGGGCCAAGCATATATAAACCATCACAGATAGCTTAGAAGTGAAGAGCGCTGGCTGCTCTAGCAGAGGGCCCATGTTCAATTCCCAGCTCACAGTTCAGTTCCCTGGAACCCTGGCTCTAGGGTATCTGATGCTATCTTCTGGCCTTCATGCACATCAGGCACACATGTGCACATACACAGAAATGAAAATTAACTAAGTAAAATTAAGATTGGGGGCTGGAGAGATGACTCAGTGTCTAACACCACAAACAGCTTTGCAGGGAACCTGAGTTCAGTTCTCAGCAGCTGTTGCGGGCAGGTCACAACCCTCTATAAGTCCAGTTCCAAGAAGAAGCTCTGATACTGCTGGGCTTTATAGGCACATGTCCTTACATGCACATAGTCACAGGCACACACACATAAACATATAAAAATAAAACTTTTTTTAGGGATAGAGGATCTTTAAAAAAAGGAAAGAAAGAAGGAAAGAAAGAAAGAAAGAAAGAAAGAAAGAAAGAAAGAAAGAAAGAAAGAAAAGAAAAGAAAAGAAAGAAAAGAAAGAAAAGGAAAAAAGACTCAATAGTTAAGAGTTGGCTGCTCTTCCAGATGACCTGGGTTTGGTTCCCAGCACCCACGTGGCAGCTCACAATCATATGTAATTCCAAATCCAAGGGCTCCAGTGCTTTCTTGTAGCCTCTGAGGGCACCATACTCATATGTGGTGCACATATATAAATGCAAGCAAAGCACCCCTACATATAAAATGAAATAATCTTTTAGGAAAAGGTTAAAAAGAGAGAAAAAAAAACAGATCTGCCATAGATCCAGCAGTCCTATTTCTAGAGGGGTGAGGTTACCACACCAGAGACACTCACACTGCTGAGCTTATAGCACAGCAATGTCTGTCAGCATAAGGAAGATGTGCAACAGGGCTGCAGAGACGGCTCAGAGGATAAGAGCCCTCGAAGTGCAAGCATGGGGACCTGAGTTCATCTGTGTGAGGAGGGTCATGGGAACATGGGAGCACGTTCCTGGAGCTTTATGGCCACCAGCCCAGCTCTAGCTTCACTCAGAGACCCTGTCTCAAGGGGATAATGCAGGACACACACACACACATGCACACACAAATAGGTGCACACACACATACACACACACACAAACAGGTGCACACACATACACACACAAACAGGTGCACACACACACACACACAAATGGTGCACATGCACATACACAAAAACAGGTGCACACACACATACAAACAAGTGCTCATGCAAACATACAAAAAAGCAGGTGCACACACATACACACACAAACAGGTGCACATGCACACACACACAAATAAAACAGGTACACACAAATATACACGTACCACAGGTACACACACATACACATACAAACTGGTGCACACACACAAATATAGAAATGTCATACAGAGTACACTATTCATCCACAGAAAAGTGAAATATGTCATTAGGACCTAAGATCATTGCATTAAGTGAAATAAGCCAGTTGTAGAATGGTAAGTCCTGAGCTGTCAATCATTTACAGAAACTAGACAGCCTGTTCTGTGTGCATCCAGCAAAATGAAAAAAATATATACAGTGGGAGGGACCATCTCTTCAGTTATTGGTGCTGGCAAGACGGACGCTCACATGCAGAAGCGAGAAGCCTAATAGAGAGACTACTAGTAAGGTTAGCAGGAGGAAGGTTGGAAAGAAGCTAAATGAAGAGTGACAGGTTTCCTATAGCTAGTGGGATGAGTATTGATTAAAACAGTTTGTGATATATTTCAAAATAACAATGAGTATGAATCCCCATGATATTTGAAAAGATAAAGTTTCTTATTGTGGCTGGGAGAGTTCCTAGCACACTATGTGCCCACCCGGCAAGCATGAAGTCCTGAGTGTAATCCCTAGCACCCACAATAAATCCCTATGTGGTGATTGATTCACACCTATAGTCCCAGCAGTGGAGGGCGGGGGTGGTGGCCACAAGATCCCTGAAGCCTGTTGGCTAGACAGTCTGGAAAATAGTGAGTTCTAGATTCACTGAGAGATCTTGCCTCAAAAAGTAAGGCAGAGAATGATTGAGCTACCCAGCACTGATAGATACACACAACAAAGCTGTGTAACAATGTCTCAGTAAAAACATGCAACAATGTTAAAACGCACATATTGGAGAGCGTAGCTAAGGACTGCCATCACAAACTGCCTCAACAGACCGACAGGCAAGGTACCCAATCACATTATAGCAATGCCAGCCAGCTTCATACAAACCAGCGTGGAAAACATGGAAAAGGTCATCATTTCCGAGAAGCCTTTGTGAAATGCAGTGTTTCACTTAACGAGTATAGTGTAGGCAGGATGTAGGAGCTAAGGTGGGATGTGGTTGAACATAGGCCCGGTCTTAACCCAAGGTGGTAAATGCATGCAGATGACAAAGCTGGGCAGCTATGATAGGCATGTCTCTGCAGAGTGCTGGAGTGGCCTTACTAACAGGACACAGTGGAGCCGACACTGATGAAGTAGGATCTTGTGGATATGGAAGGGAGGCTCTTCCAGGCATGTTCAGGGGCAAAGTCTGGAGAGAGGCTGCTTCCATCAGCTCAGATCCGTCAAGATGGCAAGGGTGGGGAGGCAGAGGCAAGCAGCCCAGGCAAGCGCTGGAGACTGATTAAGGTGAAGCTGCTCCAGTGTTAGGAGTTACAGCTGCCAATTAAGACAGTAGAGGCTGTATGGTTGTCAGAGGGCAACATCCTACAGCACCTGACACCTGCCGTGATGTGGATGCATACTAGTCTCTAGCTTGCCTTGAGCTAGTGTTCTGACACCTGCCGTGATGTGGATGCATACCTAGTCTCTAGCTTGCCTTGAGCTAGTGTTCATCCACGCTCCATCAATACAGGCTCTGAAAGCTAAGATGCTTAAAACCCAAAACCTTATTGAAAACAAACATTTAATCATTTATTCATTTACTCATTTATTTCCTTAAAGTTAAAATGACCGGCTTCCATCACTGGTTTAGAAGCTCCTCTTGGATCCTGAAGTATTTTTGAAGAGGAAAGAACCCTTCCTATGGAACCGCTTGCTCGCCACATGCAGCCTAAGTGACTATCTGACATGCTGGGACCACTGGATCCATACAACTGCAAGCACCACTCCGTGTTGACACCTGTGAAAGACAAGTGTGGTGGCTTGGTTATGCCTAGCCCAGGGAGTGGCACTGTTAGGAGGTATGGCCTTGTGGGAGTGGGTGTGCCTTGTTGGAATGGGTGTAGCCTTGCTGGAGGAAATGTGTCACTATGGGTGTGGTCTTTAAAACCCTCATCTTAGCTGCCAGGAAGCCAGTCTTCTGTTTGACTTCAGAACAAGATGTAAAACTCTCAGCTCTGCCTGCCACCATTCCTGCCTAGATGCTGCCATACTCCCACCTTGATGATAATGGACTGAACCTCTGAGCCTATAGGGCAGCCCCAATTAAATGTTGTCCTTATAAGAGTTGCCTTGGTCATGGTGTCTGTTCACAGGAGTAAAACCCTAACTCAGATAAGGAATGACAATCTTAAAGATAAAAACACCAGAATATGTTTTTTCAGCAAGCAATATTGAACTATCAGTTGGGGGACAGACATAAGGTATGGAACATCATTTTAAGTGAACCACTCACTGACTGGGAAACTCATTGGAGGACACCCCATTAAAGTAATTTTAAAGATAAAAACAATCTGCAATGTAGAAATGGTGTTGAGATCCTCTGACACAGATGCTGGGATTTCTGGATAAGAAGTACAGGAAGAAGCCTAGGTGGTATGAGTATGAGTCCTCCAGAGACCAGCCATGGCTGCACACACACATGCATACACAAAGGCAGATCTGTGCTTTGGTGCCAACAGCTGCTCAACAAATCATTATATTTAGTGGCTTAAAGGGACACATGTTTATCTTCCTGGTTTCTTAAGGTCAGGAGTACAGACCTGAATAACCTGTACCTTTTGAATCAATGTCTCCAGGGTCCATATTCTGGGCAAGGGCAGGGGTAGGGGCTCACCTGAAACCCAGCTAGGGAAGGCTAGTCTCTATACCCAAGGGGCTGATGGCAAGATTCAGGTCTTCTCTGCCTCTTGGCTCAGACTCTGGCTCCTGGTAACGTGGGTCTTTCCAGTTGGCCTCTTAAGTCACCTGTACCAGGAGGATGCGAAACTGATAGGAAGCATGCCAACTGACTCATATAATTATAGACATGCCATCCCATATTCCACTGGGTCAAGCAAGCATATGTGCCACCCACAGGCAGGCAGGGAGGTTAATTATACAGACCCATGGCAGGAGACAGGAATGCCTGGCAACCCGGAAGCGGTCTGTCACAACCTGTAGAGTGTGGTAATAAACTATCTGTCTTATAATCACTCTGGAATGAGTAGGAGATTTTATTTATTTATATATGGCATGGGGTTCCAATTACTTTTTTTTGACAAATTACTTCAAAGAGTTGGCAATTTAAGAAGAAAAAAAAACAATTAATTATGTTTCTTTTATAAAATGTCAAGTGTTCCAGAAAACCCAGTGACAGTGATAGACGACCTCTCAGATGTTCTGAAAAGAACACTTAATGTTCCCTCTCAAAACAGAAAAGTGATGTTTTAATAATCATTTGGAAATGTATCCAGGTATTCTATCCAACACATGTAGCCCCAGCACACACAAGACAGAGGCAGAAGTTTGAGGCCAGCCTGGGTTACACAGTGAGTTCCAGACCAGTCTTGACTATAAAGAAAGGACTTCTTGCCTGTGAAGCTTAACAACAGTTAAGCAGGATCCAGAATCACCTAGGAGACAAACTCCTGGGTGTGTCTGTGAGGAAGTTCCTAGATCCCATTGGTGTAGGCGAGAAGAACCACCCTGAGAAGAGGTGACATCATTTCACAGCAGAGTCTCAGAGGAAAGGCTGATGACCAGCAGTTGTCTCTCTGATTCCTGGTGCAGGGCCTTACGAGCAGCTGCCTCATGCCCCTGCCGCCATGTCTTCACCACAATGGTGGACTAAACCCTCACACTCACCACACTGAACACTTTCTTCTTAAAGCTGCTTCTGTCGGGCATTTTGTCAGAACAAGAAAAGCAGCTAACTCAGAGAATCGGGGGTAAAAATCAATAAAAAATGTGAGTAGCACCAAACAATTGAAGCTGCTGTAAGAGAACCCCACAGCCAGCAGACTGAGTCTCCACTGCTCTGGGGGCTGAAGAGATCACGGGGCTGGGTGGACTCACTTCATGGTTTTCAATGCCTCTCTTCTCTGTCCTCACCAGACCAAGAGACAATGGTCCTTCTCTTCTCCCCTAAGCTGACTCCTCCTGGTCTTTAGAACTCCACCCTCCTGACCCAAAGACCTCACTTCCTAATGCTACCACAAGGAACCGTAGAATTTCACCATGTGAGCTCAAAGAGACCGTGGTGTTCATGAAGCAAGTGTTGTCAAAATGGAATACTGCAGACCTTCTACTTCATGATCCAAAAATGTCACCTGTAAAACTTGGACACCTGGGGCCGCCGGGGTGTCTTAGTAAATACAGGCACTTGTTACCAAGGCTAATGGAACCCACACAGTGGAAGCAAAGAACAAGCTCCCTTAAGCTGTCCTCTGATCTCCACTCTTAGACTGTAGATCATCCAAGTCTGTTTCATGTGTATTTGTGGTTTAGCTTTTAGGTATGATTTGGGGAGGGAAGGCAATTTCTTGTCCCTCTTCTCTGAGCTTCTCTGCCCTTCCATCCCTCCCTCTCTCCCACCATCCTTGTTTACCATGAGAGAAGCTCTCTTACTGGCTGTATCAGTGAATCGTGGCTAAAGGCTAAATTTGACCTACAAGTATGTAATTCACTGGTTTGTTTTGCCACATCAGAAGTAAGGGCAGAGGTGGATTGGGGAAGCCATCCTGAAAGTCCTACAGCAGTGACCTGACGTCACATCCCCATGACTCCCTGTGCCCAGGTGTCCCTTAGGGAGCCCAAGGGTCTTGGGACCAGAAGCAAATTGGCTGTGGTGCTGAAATGGATATAATTTAAATTCCACCCACACTTGAATATATTGCAATGTTAAGTTAGTTCTAGGTCATGCTGCACCCTTTGTCCTTTTGACAATGGGAACGTGAAGTGGCTAGGGGGACCTGGCAGCTCTAGATAAATAGGGAGGATGCAGCCACCTGCCTGATACTCAAGTGATTTTCTCCTCCTTGAAGGGCAATGAGAATTTCTCAACTAAGCATACAGCACAGGCCCACTGTGGATCTCTACGAGAGCCAGGCCTGAGGCTCCCTGCCTCCAGTCCATTCCCCAGACACCTCAAATGCACAGTCACCAGATAATATTGAGCGAGTTTTGCTCACTAACTTGTCTGGCTTCTTTGAAAAACTTGTTTAGGATTCAAGTGGTTTTGCAGCCTTGAATTATCAATGTTTATACATTTCACTAGGAATAGTATGATGGGAAAGTAAATGGAAAAACCCACAGACCTTGCCTAGCCTTCAGCACTGGGTTCAGATGCACCACCCACCTGCTCTCGTGTTGTGTCCTAAAGGATGCCCATGTGTGCTTTCATGTGGGCAGGTGCTCACTGATTTTCATATTGCTGAATAACTTTGGATGGGCTTCCTACTTTTCATTCCTGGATTCTCCAAGTAACTAATCCAATGGTCTTTGAAGCCTTACAGCCAGGAAACCTAATTGCTTCTATTTAATGTAGCAGTTACCAAATACTGGATCCTTGAAATATCTTTTCTCAATAGAGTTGTACCTTCAGGAAGGTTCCTCTGATGTTCCGGAACAGCACGGCTATTTAGGAAACCATCAGAGCAAAGGTCAATAGGAGAGTAAGTACCCGATAACAAGTAAGCAACAGTGGCCCGTGAAGCAAGTCTCCATCCTGGCCTAGACTGTGCCCTCTGACTGTTGACTAAAGATCGCACAGCCTCCAGTGCACACAGAGAGGATCTGTGGAGTAAGATGGAGCCTGTGACAGTGTACCACAAGAGCTGACAGCTAGAGGCTGGGCTGATGGCAACAGTCACACTAATGACGTAATTTTCAAGACCCTAACATCTACAGTAGCATGCCTTGACTTCCTGGAAGATTTAGGTTGTGTATAACACAATCTGGGGAATGGTAGCATTGTTATTGAAGTTTATACACATAAACTGTGGGGACACTGAGAGATAAGGCAGGAACGCATGAAGGAACTTAATCAAATACTGGAAAAGTTTAAAAATAAGACTTAGTTTTCAATTACCTTTGTGTGTGTGTGTGTGTGTGTGTGTGTGTGTGTGTGTGTGTGCAGTACTTATAGAGGTCAGAAGATGGCATTGGATCTCCTGCAGCTGGAGTTTCAAGCAGTTGTGAGCCACCCACTTTGGACAAGAGGAATGAAGCAGTAAGTGCTCTTGGAGACTGAGCCATCTCTCCAGACCTTAGGTTAACAATGTTGTATCTGTGAATCTATTTGGCAGCTGAATTTTATGAACTCAAAATATTATTTAAACATTGATAGTGAAGATTGATGCAAATAGAGACATGTTATAGCCTTAGACACAGGCAAGATCCTAAGACTATGCAGAAATAAAGCAAAACACATTGTTCGTGGTTGTTTGTATTAGATACATTTCCAAAATAGTGTTTTTGTCATAGTAGGGCAAATCATGTATGTTATTAGGATTGACTCACCTACAAAACAGAGAGAGAAACAAGTTAGCAAGCTAGAGATCTTTCCAGAATGGAACTAGGGAGAGGAAGTTAAGCTTTGAATAAAGTGAAACTGGGAAACGAAAGCTGGAGATACGAAGCAATGCCCACCGGGAGACACGGGGAGAGCTGGGCGCCCGGGGCCTTTCCTCCTTGTAGCTGTTAATATTATTATTATTATTGATATTATTATTGTTATTTAGTAATTTAATATGTGTTGGTGGTTTGCCTGTGTGTATATCTGCACACCATGTACAAGCACTGCCCAAAGAGGCCAGAATAGGGCTCTGGATACCTGGACCTGGAGTTACAGATGGTTGTGAGCCACCATGTGGATGCTGAGAACCAAACCTGGGTTCTCTGGAAGAGCTCTGAGAAATCTCTCTACACCAGATCACACCCAGGTATGATTTAAAGAGGGGGGGAATCACACCTGGGTGTGCCCTGGACCTTGAATAAGAATCGTCCTCCCACCCTTCAGACCACCAGGAAGTGAGTAGCTACCTGAGACTTTACTGGCTTAACCCATGACTCTGTGTGGCCCAGGACTCAGGCTGTGCTCAAGCTAAGAAGAAATAATAACCAGCTATATTTACTGTTCTCAGCATGCCTTTTAGCTTTGTGTTCTGGAAGCCTTAGCTGACGGGGTTTACCTTTTAATTTTGTTGGCTTTGGGCCAGGAAAGAGCAGCTAGTTTATTGTCGCTAGTTTAGGCTTTAGCTTTGAGGCCAGTTTAATGCTCCTGCCTTTGGGTCATCTTTAACCTACAAGTAGTTACAAGCAGCCCGTGATCTTTATCTCCCCCCTGACAGAGCAGGGATGGTTTATTTTTAATCTAGTCATGCAAGGCCAGTTCTTAGAGATAAGTTACAAGCAGCTTGGGGAGTTTTCCATTATATCTCTGGAGAATAGCTTCCTCTTTAACGCTATCCTTCCCTTTCATCTGCCTCTGTATTACTGATCAACGATTGTGTCTTCACCTCAGAGGAAGCTGAGACAGTGATATTCATACGCCTCATGTGGTCCCTGGAAAGGAATGGTTTTCCTCCCGCTCTTTGCTGCCTGGCACAGCCAAGTACCAGCCAGCTTCATAAAGAAGGGAGATTCTACCATGTGCATGGCACAGATGATCATTGGAAGCCTTGCACTGAATGCGAGGATCCAGGAACAAAGCAACGGTACTTTTAGCCGGTTAGATGTGGCATTTAGGACAGGTGAAGCTGCAGAAGCCAAAACCAGAATCATGGCTGCTGGGCAGAGCAGTAAGAGTGGATGTACCGCCCGTCCACACAGGAGGTGTGGTGATAAAGGTACTCAGGGCCTCTCTGACTTAGCATGCAGCAAAATAGCTACAATAGCAAATTAAAACTTATATGTGTTTCACTCGGATAAAAATAATCTAAGTAATAAAAGACTCTGAAACACAGCAGATGGGTGACCCAACCACCGCAGGAAGTTACGGACTACAGGAGGCTGCATGAGGAAGACTCCCCAGTGCTAAG
Source organism: Mus minutoides (assembly GCA_902729485.2). Taxonomy (NCBI): domain Eukaryota; kingdom Metazoa; phylum Chordata; class Mammalia; order Rodentia; family Muridae; genus Mus; species Mus minutoides. Next base: position 29,947 of record CACVCL010030367.1, read on the forward strand.
AAGGTGATACAGAGGAGAGTGGAAACACGCACAACAAAACGCTTGGTAGAAATGGCATCTCCAATGTGTTCCTTGAGTCTTATGCTTTTCGGCCATGTCCTTGAGGGCTATTGGCTAGGTCAATAGGAAAGATTACTGAAAACTTGACTGGCTCCTCCCCAGGGAGGAGCATCCACCCGCGGCCCCTTGGTCAGTCTCCTGTTACAGGGATGCCTGGCCCCAGCAACAGGGGCAGACAAAGCTCCTGCAGGGGGCCAACACGCCTGAAAACTGATCTCTTTTCAGTGACTACCTGCATGGTGACCCGTCTACTGCTGAACACACCAGGTCTCATCTTAGGGAGGGTGACACCCGGACAATAAGAGCCACAGTGACTTGTGACTTCTTCACTCCCTGGAGTCTCTTATATCTGCCCTTGTGGAAGACGGCGGAAGTCAGCTGAAACCCTTGAAGAGCTTCTGAGCCTCATAATGGATTAAGTGTTGTACAGGAGGTTAGATGGAGTTACTGTGGTTAATAAATAAAGGTAACAACAGCCACAGTCCTAATTTGCTCAATTCCACTCGATTTATCTATCGGGCCGTTCACATCTTGGCTCCTAAGGGATTTATGGGCTAATGGCTTAAGCATTACTCTTGTCACTGGGCACAAGTATGGCCTAGAGCCTGGAAAGGCAGACTAGCATAAGGGAACACTCTTGCTTGAAAAGAAATATATGTTCCTCTCAGGAGTTTGCATACAAGTATAAAAATTAAATCTAGAGCACTTTCATGAGCTGTAGATTTGTTTAAAGCAGCAGGCAAAATGTGTTATCATTCACAGCACACAGATTTATGTCATCATAAAAGCTCCCACTTCATAAAATATACTACTTGTGTTTGTGTGTGTGTGTGTGTGTGTGTGTAGATATGATAGTTTTTCAAACTTTCATCTTTTATCAAGCATAATTTTCTATTAATTAAATTTGCTCTTTGACATTTTATCCATAAAATAATGTTTTCATCATACCGACCCCACCCATTTCGCTCCCCAAGTCCTCACAGGTTCCGTTCCTATGTCCATCTGGGTTTTTTGTTTTGTTTTGGGACCTACTGGATGTAACAGAACTGTCTGTGTGACCATCCATGTGGTGTTGAACTTACGGTGATTCTGCCTCCCAGCCCCAGGCTCCTAGAAGTAAGACTCAGCCTTAAAATATGTTTACAAACACCTTGGCCATATAGCTAGGCTCCACTCTGACTAGATCATAACTAAAGAGGCCCATTGTCTTAGTCAGGGTTTCTATTCCTGCACAAACATCATGACCTAAAAGAAAGTTGGGGAGGAAAGGGTTTATTCAGCTTACACTTCCATGTTGCTGTTCATCACCAAAGGAAGTCCGGACAGGAATTCACACAGGGTAGGAACTTGGAGACAGAAGCTGATGCAGAGGCTATGGAGAGGTTCTGCTTACTGGCTTGCTTCCCCTGGCTTGCTCAGCCTGCTTTCTTATAGAACCCAAGACTACCAGCCCAGAGATGATACCACCCACAAGGGGCCCTCCCACCCTTGATCAATAATTGAGAAAATTCCCCACAGCTGGATCTCATGGAGGCATTTCTTCAAGGGAGGCTCCTTTCTCTGTGATAACTCCAGCTTGTGGCTAGTTGACACACAAAACCAGCCAGTACACCCATTTATCTTAACTTACAGTGTCCCACGTGGCTGGTTACCTGTGCTCAGGCACCATGAGTCCATGCATCCATGCATCCATCTGTCTGTCTCTTCACTTCTTTTTGGGTTCATCTCCCCACCTCCTTCTCTCCCAGAATTCTTTCTCCTCCCGATGTCCTATCTCTATTTCCTGCCTAAGCCATAGGTAGGTCATAGGCTTTTTAATTGACAGGTGAGGCATCCCTGCAACACACAAGGTGATCTCTCTAGGGGCTGGAGAGATGGTTCACCGGTTAGAAGCACTGACTGCTCTTCCAGAGGACCTGAATTCAATTCCCAGCAACCACATGGTGACTCACAGCCATCTGTAATGGGATCCGATGCCCTCTTCTGACGTGTCTAAAGACAGCAACAACGTACGCACATACATAAATTAAAAAAAAAAAAAAGATCTCTCTAGTCAGAAGAGCCTGTGGACTCACTAGTGGCATGCACCTGAAGTCAATGACTCCTCCCCCAGAATCCTTCAGTGGCCTGCTACATTGAACCTCCTCATTCCTCTATGACCAGTGGCATCAAGGCATAGCCAAGGAATTGTACTTTTAGGTGGACTTTTATGGTATCTAATTTGTGGAACAGCATGCAGATAAAAGCAGAAAGTCAACAGGCCTGTCCTTCAGTTAGGCTTGTCCTTCAGCTAGCAATGATCTCAGTTAGGCAGCTTGAGGAAGCTGCTATCATCCTTTTCTGAACTATAGTGGAAAGTTTGTCTTGTTTGGATTTAAGTCATTTGTGGTGACTGCACAGAACCGAAGGGATGGGTGTCAGCATCTCAGAGGACCACAAGGAACTGACACATGACAGACAGATAGCATCTCAAGGAGACCACCAAGAACCAACACGTGTCAGCATCTCAGAGGACAGACTTGTTGACATTTATCTCACACTTTTACAGGTTTGAAAACCCAAATCATTAGTGTTTCATGCCTTGAGGGCAGCACCAGGGATTGGCAACATGGTTCTTAGAACAGATACCACCAAGGGCCAGAAACATGGCCCTTAGAACAGGTGCCACCAGGGACCAGCAACATGACACTTAAAACAGAGGCCACCAGGGGCCAGCAACATCGTCCTTAGAACAGAGCGATGCTGCAGACTCTGACACCAGAGAACTCACAACCTACGTACTCTGGAGAAATGAAGATGGTGGCTTCTGTGGCGGGTGTCAGGTGGGGTGTGACAGGCTACAGCTAAGATTATAGACATGGCACTGAGAAGCCTGGGTCTTACCCTGCCATTCACCCCCACATGCACACACACACACTTGGACAGTTGGAGAATGGATTTTCAGAAGAGAGAAGCAAGATCTGCCTTACTATGTCCCAGGATGTTTGTATTAAGAAAACACATCATATGGTCAAGTAAATTGAATGGCTTACAGGGCAGAATTTAATCTTGGACAGAGACAGCCTCAAATTCTGGTTTCACCATCCTTGGAAGAAATTCCCTTCTGCCATGTCCTGTGCTCTCATCTGTGAGGACCACCACCTGCATGTGAGCTGCCCAGAACACACAACCACCCAGTTGACAGTTGCTATGTCCTACCCTCTCAGTCAGCTGAAGAATCCAAAGGAGGTCCTTGAGAGACCCCTGCTCCTTAGTGGTGAGATTCTACTGAGAAGGGAGAGTGACAGCATAGCTGGGAAGAGGTATTTCCTGTCCCCACCATGTCTCTCCACACCTCACCTACTGTCTTCCTTTTCTTAGTGGAACCAGACTACAGACTCATTCAGCTCTCACGTTTCACTGCTCCAGATTGGAGGACAGAGTAAACATGAAGATATAATACTAGTTAGCAAATTCTGGCAGACTTAGGAACCGTTTCATTTGTATATGCATGTGCATGTTACATGTGTGTGCACGTGGCAGGGATGCCCCCCACATGGCACATGTGGAGGCCACATTTGATGGTAGGACCTTCCTGAATTCCTCTTGGACTTATGCTTTGAGACAGGGTCTCTGACTGGACTTAAAAGTCCCCATATCAGCTAGACTGACTGGCTGGCAAACCACTAGGACCCACCTGTCTCTGTGATACCAGCACCAGGCATTTAACCCCCAGGGATCTGAACTTAGGTCTTTGTGTATCTGCAATAAGCACCTTACCCTTGATCCAAGAGACTTCTTAAATCTTACATTTATAAAATCTCCCAATATTCTGTGTTATTCTTTTTTGCTTTGCTTCTGCTGCTGGAAGGGCATCTGCCCACCTCCCAGTAGCCTTTCTTTTTCTCATCCCTGGGATCAATGCCTGACAAGAAAAGTTTAGTTTGACTCACAGTTTTCAGGGGGCCCAGTCCATCATGGCGGAGAAGACATGGCAGGAGGAAGCTGTATGGTGGTGGTGGGAATTCAGATGCTTGTTCATATCTCAGCGGGTCAAGAAGGACAGGGAACTAGGGTCAACCTATAACCCATAAGGCTCAATACCCAGCAACCCACTTCCTCCATTGTGGGCCCACTTCCAGTGTCTCTTACAACTTCCCGAAACAACGCCATCAGCAGGGAGCTAAGTGTTCAGACATGTAAGCCTATGGGGACATTTCATATCCAAACTATCATAATACCTTAGAAAGTTCTCCTGCGCCTGGAGGATTCTTCTTCTGAATTGGTTTTCCCCATCACTTTCTTCTTAAGCACGGGGGAGATATCATCTTAAAATAAAGCAGGAATCTGATTCCATGAGAAAGCAGCAGACCATTTGGTGGACCAAGTTGGCTGGGCAACATCTCTCAGGCTTATTGTTCTGTTGTCATGTGACTCATCTGCCAGTGCTGAGCTCACCCTTGTTCTCACCCCCTGCAACCACTTCCTGTATGTGCCACCCACACACTCAGCCAGTCAATTCAGTCACATAATTGTCGCCATTTTCCCCATTACCTTTGCATGGTTTTACTGCCTCATTTTACTTTTAATTTTTACTCTAATTAATTTCATCCTCCTCCTGGATGAGTCAAATATCCAAGTATAATTAATAGGAAGGGAGGCTTTGTTTATCCAGTCTCTGCTTGCTGAAGTTTCCGGAGGTGTCCGGAACTTCTGTGGATAAGCACTCATTAGGCTTTCCCAGGTGGAGGCACTGAAAGGTGTTTCAAGGGGGGGAGATACACCAATAATAGAAATGGGACAAAATGGTCCCAGCAGTGCCAAAAAGATAAAATTACAGAAATATAACAAGCCATGGAGAGGGGAGTGAAGGGCAGTTAGGAGCAGATGAAGAACTTTCTGAAAGAGATGGGCCCTCAGCTTCTGTGGTGACTGAACAGGACGGATATAGCAGCATCATAACAGATGTGTTGTTACACACGTGTGTTCTGCACATGCACATGAAGGCACACTGGAGGGGCAGGGTCGTTTAGACAGTGCCCAACTGTGCTAAACCCAAATCCTCTCAGTAAACACTTCTGTCAAGCCTGCAGCAGCTGTGACTTCACCATCAGAAGATCGCTGCAGACAACAGAAAGGGGAAGTCATTGTGACAAGAATCCCAGCACCTTAAACAGATCCATGGCTGGCTGAACTGAGCGTCCCATTCAAGATGCTGCCCAGGCCTCTGAGAAGTCAGAATGGCAAGACCTTCCTTGTCACTGAGCCCTGCATCGGAAAGGAAACAGAGAGCCAGCTCTTCCTTGTCACTAAGCCCTGCACCGGAGAGGAAACGGAGAGCCGGCTCTTTGCATTTCCCACCACAGACCTGTTCTAAGAAGGAATGCACTACTGTATCCTAGAGACAGTTAACTTCAGTGATGAGTGTGATTAGACCCAGTAACATTCAAGACATTCATGGTACACACCTTGGGATGTGTCTCTGAGATTGTTTCCAGAGAGAACTGTCTGAGATATGGAGACCCACTTTTCATGCAGGCAGCAGGAAGCTGGAGTTTTGGACTTATTAAAAGAACTCAGTGTTGAGTGTCAGTATTGCCACCTGACCTTCTCAAATGTGAGCAACCAGCTTCCCACTACAACCACACCAGTTCTGCTACGTGACTTTATCCCCCCTAACTGTGAGCCCAAATAAGCCCTCACTCCCTTAAGTTGCTTCTTGACAGATGTTAGATCCCAGCTACAGGAAAGAAATGGTTGTAAACATCAAGCAGACTCCTCACAAAATCACACACAGGAAGTCCACAGCACCTGGCGTCAGAGAGAGTATGCTGAAGGCTTTCCCTGCCAAAGCTTACAACTTGCAGAGGAAAGTAGGAACTAGTGGTTCGACCTGGGGCAGACATGTTGTGTCCTTAGATTCCTGAAGATTGTTATCCCACTTGTAACTGAGCATGGAGGGGGTATGTCAGCTCTGGACTCAGATGTGGCTTTGGCTTGCAGTTCCTGGTGGAGAGCAGGGGGAAACAACAAGACAACATCCTTGGAAAAGCAGGAAGAAATTGAAAGACCCACAGCATGAGGAACCCCCCACGTTCTGACTCAGGAGAGGCGACACCCCAAATCACTCACGAGAAACAATCTTGATGCAAACTGCAAGAGGTTTATTCGGGAAAGACCAGTGCACTGGGGTTGACTCACATCCCACACAGGGTAGAGGAGTCAACCACGAGCTCAAGGGGTCCAGAAAACAAAGGACGAGACACAGACAAACAAGACCAGTGCACTGGGGATGACCCGTATCCCACAAAGGGCTAGAGGAGTCAACAACGAGCTCAAGGGGTAATGGGTTTACATAGACACACAAGCCACAAACACCTGGCATTGGGCTACAAAGGCAAAAGCCGCAAACACCTGACATCCTGGAACAATGGGGCTATTTTGGACACAGGTCTAGGGGCTTAAATAATTTTTTACTCTCTGTCAGGATTTTTTTAAAATCACAATGAATAATACTGAGGAGTTAGGACCTGTAGAGAGATGGCAGGACCCAGTAGAGGGACCCCTCAAAGAAGCAATGGATGGCATCTGCTTTGATTTTTTTTCAGAGCTCCCAGGAGAGAACACGGGTTTGAAGCAAAGGCTGAGAAAGAGAAAGTATTCCTGAGACACAGTCAATTGTAGAAAGCTTATGTTTCCAAAAGTGTGGGTCAGCCTGTGGCCCACAGGGAGAGAGGAGTGACACAAACAGCTCCGTCTTCCCAGCCCTGACATCACCCAGGCTGATCTAGTTCTCTCCTCTGTGCCCCCCATTTTATTGTGTAGCAGCATTAACATCTGTGCTATATTGACCTAGAACTTCCTGCCCCCCCAGGCTGCTATCACACCCAAAGCATTTCTTGTGATGCTAGATCAGAGCTGAGGGCCAAATTTCATCTGTTCTGGAGATGTCACCACATTAGGCCTCCCTTGGGTCCTGTTGGCTGACTGACAATAATAATTCTAGAGGACCAACAGGAGCACCCATGTCCCATTCACAAACTTCTGGGGAGTAAACTGTTAGAGTCTACCCTGGTTTAACTTCTGACGCCCTGATAAACACCTTGACAAAAAGTTAATTTCATGGAGAAAGGGCTCATTTCCACTCACAATTTCAGGCTGTGGTTCGTACTTGTGGGGAGTCAAAGCAGGATTTTGAAACATAGTGTCTTAGTTGGGGTTTTATTGCTGTGAACAGACACCATGACCAAGGCAACTCTTATAAGGATAACATTTAATTGGAGCTGGCTTACACGTTCAGAGGTTCAGTCCATTATCATCAAGGCAGGGACATGGCAACATCTAGGCAGGTATGGTGAAGGAGGAGCTGAGAGTTCTACATCTTCATCTGAAAGGATGATAGCAAAATACCTACTTCCAGGCAGCTAGGACAAGGGTCTTAAAGCCCAAACCCATAGTGACACACCTACTCCAAGGCCACACCTTCTAATAGTGCCACTCCCGGGACAAGCATATATAAAGCATCACACGTGTCAGGTTATGTCCACAATAAAGAGCATAGAAAAATGAATGAATGGATGCTCACTTGCCCACTTCCTTGAGCTCAGCTCAATTTTTCTATTCCTATATAGTTCAGGAACCCTGCCTAAGGAATGAATGGTGTTTCCCACAGAGAGCTGGGCCTTCCCAATCAACTAACTTAAATAAGATACTCCCTCACAGACATACCTACACACCAGTCCTATCCATATGTGATGGCTTGTTTTCTGTCAACTTGGCACAAGCTACAGTCATTCCAGAAGAGGGAACCTCAATCAAAAAAATGACTAGATTGGTCTTTGGGCCGATCTGCACTCAATTTTCTTGATTGATGATTAATGTAGGAAGTGTACCGCCCTGAGTGCTATAAAAAAAAAGCAGGTTAAGCAAGGCATGAGGAGCAAGCCAGTGAGCAGTACCCATCTGAAGTGGATATGACCCCACAGACAGTGGGAGATGATCACTGAGCATCGGTTTGGTTTGCTCTCAATGCTGCCGTTGAGAGAAGCTCGCCCTAGAACTGCACTTGGGGTCTCTGAGGCAGTTTGCTGCTTGCACAGCCTCACCTCAGGCTGGTTGGCCAGCCTAACGGTTCCTTCAGCACTGGACAGCAGCTGTCATTTCCTGTGTGCCATCTGCCTGCCTTCAGGACTGGACAGCAGCTGCTGGATAGCGCTGAGCTCCTGTGTGCTGATTGCCTGCCTAGAGGACTGGTCTGGAGCAGATATCATATTTGGTGTTTGCTAGAGGACTGGACTGCTGAGGAAGAAGATCTAGCTCGCCCCCCAAAGAACTGTTGCTGAACGGGTCCACTTCCCCCATATCCTAATAACTTTTCTCTTCCACTACCTCAGCTGGGTGGTGGGCTAGAGCAGAGAGGTTGAACCCTTATTAAAAGTAGGCTGAAAAAAAAAAAGTAAGCCTACACCTCTCCAGGGCCTCTGCATCATCTCTGGCTCCAGATTCCTGCCCCGTCTGAGTTCCTGTTCTGGCTGTCCTCAGTCTTGAACTGTGCTGTGGAACTCTAAGCTGAAATAAACCCTTTCTTCTTCAGGTTGCCTGTAGCCATGGTCTTTTATCACAGCAGTAGAAATCCTAACTAAACGGTGGGCAATCCCTATTGGGATTCTCTTCCTAGGTGTCTCTAGGGTGAGAATCAGCTAATCATCAGAGACATCGTTGCTGGTTGTGGTTGATTCTAGTCCTGTCTTGTTAACCTTTCATAAATGGCACCTCTTCACTTGAGACCATTCTCTGCACTGCATTCAAACTACAAATGAGTTCAACTTTTTATTCAACTCGACTTGAAAATGAATCTTCCTACAACAGACCTCTTCTATATTTGGGGGATGGGGTGCTATATTTATTCCAGTAAGACTTGACCTAGTTAGCATATAAAATAATTCTGAGTACATTAACCAAGAACAAGGCAGCAATTCTCACAGAATTCTCCGGCTTCAGTCATGAAACTCACTTTGAAGTTCCATTGAGAGCCGGCGACAGACTGGCTGAGACATCTTTTGGAGAGACACCCTGGCACCAAGCCTTTCATCTGGCCCTTTGGCGTTCTCTTTTTCCTGACTTGCTTGATGGCTGCATCTGAGGGTCTCTCTGTTCAGAACGAAGAGGACATATATAACATATGACTTCTTACATCTTCTTCATCAAACGAACACTCAGTCTCTCAGTCCACACTGTTTTGTATCATTCTTTCTACGTTTTTTTTTTTTTTTAAGCACAAATTTAAATTTAGCACTTTGGTTATTTCCAAATGCCTCTCTTGGTGGAGTTAAGTGTAGTCATGTTGTGGAACAAACAACTTGCAGAATTGAAACTCTGCCCATTAAACTCCCTCTGCCCAGCCTTGGCAACCTTTGCAGCCATTCTGAGCTTCGTGGCTCTGGTGACTCTGTAGAGATAGGGTCTTGCATTTGTGCTTTTGTGACTGGCTGACTTTACTGAACATGATATTGTCGGTGTTCCCCACACAGTAGCATGTGACAGAGCCTCCTTTGTGAGGTTGGATAACGTCACTGTGTGTTCTACTACACCTCCGTTATCCATTTTCCTGCTGATGAGCCCTGCCTTGCTCCTTCCTTGGCTGCTGCTGCATCATGATGAAGACAGTTGGGTAATTAGTTTCTTAAGATGTTTATTTCAGGTCACACTGTAGGTTCAGTTTTAGGGTTTTTGTGTTTGTTTTGTTTTTCTTAAGGAATACCCTACTGTATCTGCATGGTGGCTGTACAACTTTACAGTGCTACCAAGAGGATACCAGGGTTCGAATTTCTCTGCATCCTCACCAGCAATTGCTATATTCATGGGGTTTAATTTTGCTTCTGTTTTACTGGTCGTCACTATTCTAGTGGTTTGAGAGAGATACTCTGCTGTGATTTTTATTTGAATCGGCAGCATTGAAATTTTTAATGTGTGTTGGCCATTTGCATATCATATTTGAAAAATAGTTATTAAAATCCTTTGCCCATCATCTTTTAACTAAGCTAGCTTTTTTAAGTTGTAGGAGTTACTTATATATCCTGGAAGTTAACTCATCATCCTATATACGATTTCCCTTTTCTTTCTTGTGTTGTGGTGCCCTTAGATGCAGTGGAGTTGTGACGGGATCTAATTTGCCTATTTTAAGTTTTGGTGGCATATGTCTTAGTAGCGGGATCCTAGAAACACAGAACCAGTGATGCCCTCCATCCTTATTAAGTATTTCAGACACTATGCTAATTAGGCACAGACAACAGTTGGATTTTGATGGCTCTCTCAAGTGTAAGGCCAGTGCCTATGGGTGACACTGGTCCTCTGTGATTACTGATACGAACAGAACATATCCTGGTTGTTGACCCACGTGACTCCAAGTTAGCATAGCACAGAAATGCCATCTTTCCTTATTTACCCCATAGCTCAGTATGGGAAAAATCTTGATGGTAAGCAGTGGAGAAACGGGTTAGAAAATGTGGGAAATAAACACAATGAGGTCTTTGGTGCCGTAGAGAAGATGCTGCAACTGTCTTGTCTGGTGCACCACTCTCCCAGCTAAGTCCCACCAATGGTCCCTTCTTCAAGAAGACCTCTTTTTTTTTTTTTTTTTCTCGAGACAGGGTTTCTCTGTGTAGCTCTGGCTGTCCTGGAACTCACTCTGTAGAACAGGCTGGCCTCTAACTCAGAAATACACCTGCCTCTGCCTCCCAAGTGCTAGGATCAAAGGCATGCACCACCACGCCCGGCTTCAAGCAAGACCTCTTGACCCTCCAAATAATACCAGCTTCCACCCAGTTTCCACCCTAGCGCTCATCTCCCTCTCACCCCAGTTCCCATTCCAATTCCCACCCCAGATCCCACCCTAGATCCCACCCCAGATCCCATCCCAGCTCCTAGCCCAGCTCAAATACACAGAGATATTATTATCATGATACCCTTTTGACTAATTACACAGGACTGCAAACCAATTACTTAAAATGGTGATTTGTGGCTTTTGATTGGTGATTGGTGAATTGTGCTTGGTGATAAATGGTTGGTGATTGGTGATTGGTGATTAGTTGTTGTTGGTTGGTGATTGGTAATTAGTGATTGGCCATTGTTGGTTGGTGATTAGTGATTGGTGATTGGTGGTGCTGAGACTTGTTTTGCACGGTCAGAGATAGAACTGAGTCTCGCACACGATAGGCATGTGCCCCCATGGATCCCCACCTACACACTTTAAATGTTATTCTGAGGCAAGATATTGCTAAGTTGTACAAGGTGGCCCTCAATCTTTCTGCCTCAGCTTCTGGAGTAGTTAGGGTTGCAGACAGGTGCCAATGTCTACTACTAGAGCACTTCCTTGACATTTTAATGTTAACTGATTTCTTTCCTATAGTAAAAACTGCATCATATAATTTGTAATGTAGTAAAAACCACAGGCAGAAAAATATCAGATTCCAAGTCATTGTATCTTAAAATATCCAGAGGATTCTCGACATTCCTCCCAGTCAGTGGCATTCTAAATCATTCTTGATGTCTGTTATACTCACAGACACACACAGTTAATGTGAGGGACATTGGTGATGGCCAAGGCTCCTGTATGCTAATGCTTACACTGTACAGAGCATTTGCTTTTAAGTGTCACGTTCTGAAATGTTGTTATAATTTCAACAGCATTTGAACTGGTACTTGAATCCCTTAGGCAAGGGAAGAAAACCAAATACTTGTTCCTAAGAGGCCAGCCTCCAACCACAGTACCGCATTAAAGAGTAGATCACTGTGTTTAGAAATGTCTGCCTACCTTAGGGCTTAATTAAGCTCTCAAGACAAAATAAGTGAGTGAATTAAAAATGAAGATTAAAAAAAGAAGCAGTCCAGTGAAACATGGAAATAAAACAGCTGGAGAGTTTGTGGTATTTTTCATTAGAATTGGCAGATAATGACCGAAGGGGCTTTCTCTCTCCATAGTTCACCCTAACCATACTTTCTGATCTCTCTTGTTATTTACTACCTTCATAAAACCTTTTAGTGGGACAAATAGCCAATGCACTAACCTGCAGACATTCTTTCTTCCTATATTTTTATATTTGCTAGATCCATACATGTTTTTTACCTTTAAAGGGGAATTTAATTATTTTTGCATCAATTGAACACAAAGTGTGAATTGGTTAACAAATCATGGAAGGAAACTAGGGGACCCTGGATAGTGTGAAACCATAAATTCTGGTTCACCCATTATGAAATAGAAATTCAGTAATTTTGAGAAGGTCCTAACTTATCTTCAGTTCTAGACTTTCCCCACCAGGCTTTTAGTGAATATTATATGATGCACATACGTATATGTATATAGTATAATTTATTAAATAGTAAATTAAGTAATTTTCTCAGAAAAGCAAATTCTACACGATCTATAGAATACAAGCATATAGTCTCTTCCACACTGGCTCACTGCCTGAAGAGCTCCACCTTAGGGAGCTCAGAGTCAAAAATCAGTGATCTCCTCACCTGGCTTGCCCTGTTGTTATGGAGGTGTCTGCCTTTGCTTCTGACTTCATTTAGACCCGCATCTCTCTGATCACCTTATTGCCTGTGATGGTTAGTGTTAATTGTTGGCTTGACAGAATCCATAATCACCAGTAAGATGGACCACCAGGTATGTTAATTCAAGTGGGAAGACCTGCCCACTGTGGGTGGTAGCATTCCCTAGGCAAACAATCCTAGTCTATATTAAAAGTGGAGAAAATGAGCTGAGCACTAGCATGCACCCTCCAAGGTTGTATCCTGGCTGTACTGAGATATCCCTGTCCTGATGGACTGAAACCTGAGTTGAGATCAAATGAGACAAAAGTCAGCATTTCTCCTACAATTTGCTTTTGTCAAGATGTTTTATCAAAGAGACAGAAGGGAAATTAAGACATGGTCTGAGGCTGGGTGAGGATGGAGTGGACCTCTCTGTTGTTCACTGGTATCATTCTAGATTGAAATGATAAATTCAACATTTACAACAGATGAAGGGTGTTATATTTGTTTGAAGAATTTTAGATTTACAAACAAACAAGCAGACAAAAAGGATAGAAGATTGTCCTTGCAAAGGTTGGCTATTTAGATAAGCTGTACCTTGCGGAGGGATGAGTTTGATGCAGAGCAGGAGCCAGAATCATCTGCGTAACTTCTACCGTCTGTCATGGCAGTTCAAACGAGAGAAAGAGAAGCTTCGTTAGATTAAGAAAACATTTTCTATCAGCACACTTTCCACTCTCTTTAGCACAGTGATTGCTGTCACTGAGGAGCTTTGAGGAGCAGGGAAGTCACCCTCACAAAGGATGTGTGTGCTTTTCAGGAATTAACACTCAAACAACAAGGTCTTTGCCTTTATTTGAAACTGACAGAATATGAGTTTGTCTTGTCAAGCGTCGCCATCCACTTTGAGAAGCAGATGGAGGATAAACAATGAAGAAACAACTGTGTCAGAATGTTAAAAAGTACCCAAAGTGCTGTAGACCCCACCCTGGACTGGAATGCTAGGCCAGTACCCGAGGTGCTGTTAGACACAACCCTGGACTCAGAAGCAAATCTCAGTAGCTTTGTCCCAACAGCTAAAAGTAGACACTGCACTTTGTCATTGGGTTATACAAATGTGGGGCTTGTGGAGACTAAAAGACATTGTGAAGAAGAGTCTTCAGCAAGAGAAACAGGGCAAGGCAGGTTGAAAGGCCCTTGAGAGCTCTACAAAGGGTAGCTTGCCACTTCTAAAATGTTCTAAGATGAAGTGGTTCTTTTAATATCTGTCAGCATCCTGAGTTCATCGGGCAAATGATGCATAGAAGAATCCTATGGGCCCATTTAGGCAGCACACTTCCTGCCAGAACCTACTGGTGATAAAGTCAGAAGCCATGTTTAGTGTCTGCCTGTTGACAACTGTCAAGCTTTGCCCTGCTTCTTCCCTTTGTGCCCCACACATGTGTGCCCTGAGAAGAATGCCTTGTGCCCCTTCCATTTGTGACAGTGTGAGGGTCTCACTGAAAGCTGGCTTCCCTGGGCCACTGCCAGACTGTCCCCTCATGTCCCACCCCTACCCATTGGGATGGTACCCTTTTCTTATCCACTCTAGACATCTGAGACCTGCAAAGTTCTACCCGGAAGTTCCTCAAATATGCAAGTGTCTCTCTGTATACACCCTACTGATGGGTGGGGTGTCATGAACCTGTGTGAGTTGGCCTCTAAAACCATGGTTGTATCTATTCCTGGGCAAACTACACCCAGCCTAAGGAAACCACAAGGGCTGAAGCTCCTGGGTCTTCAGAAAGATTCAGCAATGAGATGGGAGACTAGGCATGGCCTCCCTAGGGAATACCCTCAGAGATCCAACCACACACAAGTATGCTTCAAGAGTCCTACACATTGCCTCAAGGCACAATGGCAGCTTTAGGGGGTCCCCCTTAGCACATTTTCTTTCCACTCTCTGTGTTCAGAGGGGTAACAACATTTCAGCACTTGTTTCACAAAGAAGAGACACTAAACAAACTGCCCTTTAAAAAGAGTTACTTCAAACCCTGCATGCTCCTTAGGTTATCACACACAGAATATTGTGGAGTGTTTATGAGGTACCGTAAAATTTCTAATAAGCTATATCTCTAGGTGTCAGGGATTGACAGAAGTCATCTAGGAAAGGCTACAGCAAGCAAGTGACTTTCCAAGCATCTGCAGGCAAGCATGGAGATGGCCCGCCATTTTGTGTGGCTACCATGAGTGCACTCTCGAGAGGCACAGCCCCAGAGACTTCATCCCAGGATTGCATCTCACGGCTGATATGCCTTTCCTACTTTTATTACAAAGCCTAATGATTGCTGGTCATCCGCCCACTCTATCGGGCAAATTTCCTGCAAATCAACCTGCAGATAACCTTTCATGAATTAATGATGTTGAATGAATTGATGACTTTATAGAATTCAAAATATTTTAGGAATAAGTTTAAGGAGATGGTTTTAGTTGGTTTGCCAGGAAGATGTAATAAAGTTAGAATCAAGAATAGAGTGTGCCCCCTCCTCATAGAATAGCAAGTAATGGCTGCATGAGAAGCGGGGCCAGGGGAATGACTTGTGGGAAAGACTGAACTTCATTGTATAAATGTATAAAACTGTCAAATAATTAAAAATTGAAAAAAAGGATGTGCTGCTAGGCATAGATATTAGAAAAACTTTAAATATGTGGGATATTCAAAATAAGTCAGGCTGCATAATAAGGAATACAATGAGCTTCCATAAATTGCACTAAGAAGAGAAATGGGCTCTTTGAAAAAAGCTGTCTCCCAAAGTCCTCTGCTGCCCGACTTGAGTGTGCCATCTCTTTCTACCAGGACGCTGATGAGGCTTTCCAAGGAAAGAGAGCAAAGAGAGAGGAATCTTAGTTTTTGGTATGGCTGCTGTCCTGGTGTGTGAGAAATGTCCCCTAGGGGCTCACATATTTGGAAGCCTGGTCCCAGTTTCTCATGATGTTTGGAGAGAGGTTATGGAACCTATCGGAGGTGAAGTCTTACTGGAAGAAATGGGTGGGGCTTTAAGGTTTTAGTCCCTGCTTCCTGTTCCCAGTGTGCTGTTGAAAACTGTGATCATCCATCTTCTTGGTCCTGCTACCATGCCTGCTTATCACAGTGCCCTCCCTGCCGTGTGCCAGTGGCTGGCTTTGGCATCCATGTCGTGGGTAAACCAAGGCAGGCAGCCCTGGGGTGCCAGTTCTTAGAGCCGCTGACCAGGGTGGATCCAGATACCTACAGGGGCTGCTGCCAAAGGCAGCCAGTGATTAGAGAAGATACTCAACAGACTTTTTTTTTTTCCTGAGGGAACAAAGCTTAATTTACTGGGGCTGGTACACTCTGTGGCCAGCAGAAAAACTATGAACTCTTTTATCTCCTTGAGGTTGGTGAAAAAGAGAAGGAAAATTCACACGTGCACGCACACACACACACACACACACACACACACACACACACACTGAATGGAGAAAACAAAAGACAGAGTCCAATAACTTCATACATACAAATATACATGAATATATACATACATATATGCCTACAGACCTTTGGACAGACATATACATATTCACATATAAAATGATTAGAGCAAAGCTCCAGAAAGCAGGCTCCAAGTATTCCACACATACATACATACATAATACACACAGTTGGTGTATGGTTGGAAGGAACAATGTTGCAACCCCCTTTCACACAGACTTTACACATACACACGTAGTTGATGGACGGGAGAAGCAATGCTCCAGCCACATCACACTTTCTTCTTTCTTCTGTAGCTTATATATCCCAGCAACATCTTTCAAGCAGTACACAATTACAATGTGATTACATTTTACTTTTCTTCTAGTGAATGATTATGAAAAAACAATGTGTTTTCCAACACCTGTACAAGCGGTAACATTATATAGTACAAGTAAAAAAACAAAGTATTCTCAAAACCCCAAGTACATTTATAATCAAGCAATTTGTTATAGATTAACAAAGTGTCAGCAAGTGAAGTAGATTTCTCAGCCAGTTTCTCTTACTGGCAGGCAGCAACGTGCAGTTACAAAGAAAGAAGTAATTATTTTACTATTTATCTTTAAAAATAATCTTGTAAGAATCTTAAAGGAGTCAAAAAATCTAAACTTTTCTGTAAAAATCGGTCATGTCTGCTTTGAATCGTCAAAATGCACATCTACTTATCAGCATTTCTTAATAAATCCTTATCAGGAAGCTGAGGGCAAAATAGGTATAAGGAATCAGTCATCACCAGTCCAGCCTCAGTGAGAGTCACATCAGCCAGTGCTGCCCTTGTTCTTGTTCCCTAACTATAAAAAGTCCCTAGCTTAACTAACGAGATGTGCCTCTTCTGAACTTCAGATTGTTCCGTAGGATTTTTTACATCGGAGCCAGTAGTAAAAACATCTCAACCTAGCTTCACTAAGAACTTTTTTTTTTCCAAATGTTTATTAAGGATGGTGGTCATTGCTGACAATCTACGTCTCTAAGTTCTTTCCTAGGGTGGTGACTGTATCTTTAATCTGCTCCGGCAGCAATGCCTGAAAGAAATCAAACATTGGTATTGTGAATGCCAGAGATACTGCTCAGTGAGGGCTGGAAGCCCCCTTAGAGTTTTCATACAATTCTTAGATTAAGAGGGATGTGAGGGCAGCAAGCAGAGCAGATCTCCAGAACAACCTACAGTCCTCAGGACACAGAGTTCTCGGGCCCGTGCCACACCAAGGACCACCCATGTGGCTGTAGTAACCTGTGGGCTGCATTTCATGAGTTCTGAAGGCATTTGATGTTCCTCCTGCATCCCCTCAGCACCGAGTCCTCCCTACCATGTCCTCCTCACTGTGTCCAACAGCTAATGCATTGGCCAGGCATGAATAAATGAGAGAGGTTATTATAAAATTGCCCTAAATGATGCCTATGGTACAGACTGGAGAGCTAGAGGAGAGGATGGCTCAGTCCCACTACAGAAGCCCCATTCCCATGGATGCTAACAGAAACCCCAGTTCAAGACAAAATGCCACAGAGCCCTTGGGGAGCCCTTCGGTGCTTGGGTACAAGTCCCAGCATTCAAAGGCTGGAGAACCTGAACTCCAGTGTAGGGCGGTGTAGGGCAGGAGGGAGAGAGAAGTTTGAGGTGGATCACATAGATTTCTCCTTCTGCTCTTAAGTCTCAGACCTACTGGGCAGTGCCCAAGATATGTGGGTCTTCCCCAATTGTTCTGCTGACCCTTGCACAAAGCTTCCCTGGAAACACCCTTGGGGACATGCCCAGAACTCTGTTCTTCTTTTCAAAGCCTCTTAGGCCAGTCACAATGACATTCAACACTAGCTATTACAACTGCTCTGAGAAATGATCAGGAGCGATGTGTGGCAATTATCCAAAAGCAAACCTCAGTCCAAATAAGGATGCAGAGTTTAGTGTCAAGCACCTGTGTAGTTGGGATCATAGGGTCCTGTATGACATTGTGTGGGAAGGGTCACCAGTCTGTAGCTGTAGTGGGGAGCTGTTGAAAACTTTAAAGGGAGGGGTCTTATAGGGGGTCTTGTGGACCTGGGGTCCCAAGGAAAAACTGATGTTCCAGCCATGAGATGAACACTTGCTTCACTAGGGTAACCTTCCATGAGGTGTTGTCATGATAATCTGCAACCAGGAGGCATTTTCATGGTGATCTGCAACCGTGAGGTGTTGTCATGGTGACCTGCTACCATGAGATATTGTCATGGCCCACGGCCATAGGGCCAAACAGTCAGTGGGAATCCTCAACAAATGATCCAAATCCGCATGCTCTCTGGGTAAGTTGATTATCTCAGGTGGTAGCTACAGAAATAAGAGCAAGACTAACACTGTAACAGAACAGCAAAGGCTTCCTAGCCTGGCCTGTTGCCATGGTTACATGAGAGGGTGACATTAGGGGACTGTGGATAAGGAATACAGAAGGAAGCTCCGTGAACCCTTTGGAAAACCTAAAATCATCCCACTTTTTAGTTTAACTTTGTCTTATTTGCTCATGAGCCTAACACAACATGAGAGCTAATAACAAAGTATAAATCTGTAAATCCATAACAACACACTCACTTTTCTTAATATCCACAAACAAAATCTAATATCTGAGCAGAATTTAATTTTCAGGAGGTGAGCACTCAGAAGCCTGCTGCTATGCAGCATCCTCCCTGCTACTTCTCCTGTCTGTATTACTTGCCTGGTTTGAGGCTTTCTGCAACAAACCTGCATTATTTTATAAGGAAATAATGGTGTTTATGTTATCAAACTCATAGGTGACAGACTGCCTCTGCATGATGCAGAACAGATAGTATGCTTCAGAGTGTAATATTTTATATCTGAGAATCATATGTTGTGGTAAAAATCCACTTTAGATTTAGCTGGGGTTTGTTTGTTTTTGTTTTTGTTTTTGTTTTTGTTTTTGTTTTTTGAGACAGGGTTTCTCTGTATAGCCCTGGCTGTCCTGAAACTAACTTTGTAGACCAGGCTGGCCTTGAAATCCACCTGCCTCTGCCTCCCAAGTGCTGGGATTAAAGGTGTGCGCCACAATATCTTACCTCTAACCCCAGCTGACCTTTCATTTGATATGAGAGATTTTGGCTTGTTACAAGAAATTCCATGTCAGACATGCATCTCTCAGTTTCCCCAGTATACAGGGAGTCTTCTCCCAGACCTCCTGCCCCTCGATGCCTCGATCCTGTGTGCACTCTCTTGCCTTCACACAAGCCTTCTCTGTCCCTCAGTGAGAAGACCAGTCCTTTCCTCAGGGGAAGGCTGGCAACCTCTCAACTGGAAGCATAAGACAATCACAATGAGAAATAAGCATATCACTTAGCTACAATAAAGAGCAGGACATATAGGGAAAGAATGTTTTCAGAGTGTTTCTGAATTGTTCTCTTGAAGTGTGGCACCAAGTATAAGTCAGTGCCCCCAGTAATCCTTCAGTTACAGTCTCTCTCTCGTTCTCTCTCTCGTTCTCTCTCTCTCTCTCTCTGTGTGTGTGTGTGTGTGTTTGTACATTGCATACTTCATCTGCACATTTTGTGCTTGTGCATGTGGAGGCCACTGTCAGGTGTCATCCACCTCTTTTTTAAATAAGGATGTATGTGAGTATACCATCACTGTCTTCAGACACACCAAAAGAGGACATCAGATCCCATTGTTTGTGGTTGTGAGCCACCATGTGGTTGCTGGAATTGAACTCAGGACCTCTGGAAGAGCAGTCAGTGCTCTTAACCACTGAGCCATCTCTTCAGCTCACCACTCACCTCTTTTTTTTATTAGATATTTTCTTAATTTACATTTCAAATGCTATCTCGAAAGTTCCCTCTCCCCTCCCCCCGCCCTGCTCCCCTGCCCACCCATTCCCATCTCTTGGCCCTGCCGTTGCCCTGTATTGGGGCATATAAAGATTGAAATACCAAGGGGCCTCTCTTCCCACCTCTTTTAAGATGAGGTCTCTCACTAACCTGGAGCTTTCCAAAAGCCTGAGGCTAGTTAGGTAGCAATCACCAAGGCTCCTCCTGGCTCTGCCTCCCCCACCCTGGAATTACTAGAGCACATAAGCCAGCTTTTTATGTGCAGCCTGGGGAATGAGCCCAGGTTCTTTTTTCTGTGCAGCAAACACTTTATAGACTGAAGCATCTCCAAGAAAACCCTGAGATCATTTCTAATACTCTAATACCTGACATGGGATACATTTCTTACTCCC
>CACVCL010030368.1:0-50221 GCA_902729485.2 Mus minutoides
GAGAGCTGGAAACCTGGGTGGGTGCACGGCCCCCAGGCCTTGCGCCCTGCGCTGCCCCACTTCACTGTTAATAGCTTAGGAATAGGTGTGGAGGTTCTGTTATTTGCTTGTTTATTTGAGACAGAGTTTCTCTTTGTCTTGTCTTCTCAGTGAACTTGTCAAAAGCTGCCAAGAATCCCAGACTTCTGGCCTGAATAAATAGGTTGATCATACCATCCTTAAGCAAGATTAGACATAGGTATTCCAAGTAGCAGACTTGAATGCTGTGGGTAGTAGTCTGTCTATCTATCTATCTATCTATCTATCTATCTATCTATCTATCTATCTATCTATCTATGGAAGAAAGAAAGAAGAAGAGAGGCTACTCTCTGTGTGGCCTTAGCTGTCCTGGAACTCACTCTGTAGACTAGGTTGACCTGGAACTCAGAGATCTGCCTGACTCTGCCTCCCAGGGATTAAAGATGTGTGCCACCACCGCCTGGCTTCTGTTTGCATCTTTATAAACTGATTTTCAAAGTGATTTGACATCACAAATTCACCCAGGCCCCAAAGAACTCAGAGGGTCAGCCTGGGTTGGATTCTGGCTCTTGTGGATCCAGTGAGAAAGCCAGAAGCTGCTGGAGCTTTCCTTTCTCTTACACTGACATGTTCTGTACCTCCTTCTGTGCATCCTGCTCTGTATCCCCACACAATGACGCTTGTTTCCTCTTGTTATGACAAACAGAAATGACATCTGTTTTTCAGTCCTGCAGTATTTGTTTTCTAATGTTTCTTCCCCAGTACTCACCTCTAGCTCTTGGCCTTTGCTGTCCAGTATCAGAGCCTGAGTGCCTCATACAACAGTCTAAAGCCCTCCTTACATGAGCCAGACCTACTCTGAGTTCTCCCCAGTTCTTTCAAGCAGATGAATTCTTCTTTCCTCTGCACTTCCTCTGGCCTTCTCTAAGAACTCCTCCACCATCTAATTAGAGATTTCTAAGTTACAGCTATGTTTGTGTTCCAGTTTATCTCATGCATACGTGAAGTGCCTCTTCTCTCCTCAGCTCCACCTCCCTCTCTTTCCCTCATCTTCCTCCCTCTCTTCTTCTTGCCTTCTTCCATAGATAGATAGATAGATAGATAGATAGATAGATAGATAGATAGATAAATGATAGATAGGTAGACAGACTACTACCCACAGCATTCAAGTCTGCTACTTGGAATACCTATGTCTAATCTTGCTTAAGGATGGTATGATCAAACTCTTTATTCAGGCCAGAAGTCTGGGATTCTTGGCAGCTTTTGACAAGTTCACTGCTCAATAACCCATGGTTTCTTCTCCCCTACACCTGAAATCTTGTGGATTATAAGTTGCTACCTTTGAAAGGTAGAAGTGTCCTTCATTCTCAAATGCTTTGATGCAGCTCTGGTAGCCTCTGCTCTCATTGTTGCAAAGCCTTCTAGTTGGTAATCTGTCTCTGGTTCAGGTCTTCTCAGTATCTATCCTTCTGGCATGGTCATAGAGTTTGTTTGATGATGATGATGATGATGATGATTACTATTAATTTGGGTTTTTTAAAGCATTCATCTACTTAAACCTATTTATTTTTAATCCTCTTCACCAGCTCAAATTCTAAATTTATGCCGCCGGGCAGTGGTGGCGCATGCCTTTAATCCCAGCACTTGGGAGTCAGAGGCAGGTGGATTTCTGAGTATGAGGCCAGCCTGGTCTACAGAGTGAACTCCAGGACAGCCAGGATTACACAGAGAAATCCTAATTTAAAAAACAAAAATAAAAATAAATAAATAAATATATAGATAAATAAATAAATAAATCCAAAGTCACACAGAGTCCTTTTGATCCATCATTTCCCTCTCATCTTTTCTTTTTTCTTTCTTTTTTTTAGATATTTTATTTGCATTTCAAATGCTATCACCTTTCCTAGTTTCCTTTCCGAAAATCCTCTATAACCCTTCCTCATCTCCCTCTCCCCCAACCCACCTACTCCTGCTTCCAGATCCTGGCATTCCACTATGCTGGTGCATAGACCATTCACAAGACCAAGGGCCTCTCCTCCCACTGATGACCAACTAGGCCATCCTCAGCTACATATGCAGCTAGAGACACTAGTCCCACCATGTGTTTTCTTTGATTGGTGGTTTAGTCCTAGGGAACTCTGGGCTCACTGGTTAGTTCATATTGCTGTTCCTCCTATGGGGCTGCAAACCCCTTCAGCTCCTTGGGTACTTTCTCTGGCTCCTTCACTGGGGACCCTGTGCTGTGTTCAATGGATAACTATGAGCATCCACTTCTGTATTTGCCATGCACTGGCAAAGCCTCTCAGGAGACAGCTAAAATAGGTTCCTGTCAGCAAACTCTTGTTGGCATCTGCAATAGTGTCTGGGTTTGGTGGTTGTTTATGGGATGGATCCCCAGGTGGGGCAGTCTCTGGATGGTCATTCCTTCAGTTTCTGCTCCAAACTTTGTCTCTGTAACTCCTTCCATAGGTATTTTGTTCCCCCATTCTAAGAAGGAACGAAGTATCCACACTTTGGTCTTCCTTCTTCTTGAGTTTCATGTGTTTTGCAAATTGTATCTTGGGAATTCTGAGTTTCTGGGGTAATATCCACTTATCAGTGAGTGCATATCATGTGTGTTCTTTTGTGATTGGGTTACTTCACTCAGGATGATATCCTCCAGAGCCATCCATTTGCCTAAAATTTTTATAAATTCATTGTTTTTAATAGATGAGCAATACTCTATTGTGTAAATGTACCACGTTTTCTGTATCCATTCCTCTGTTGAGGGACATCTGGGTTCTTTCCAGCTTCTGTCTATTATAAATAAGGCTGCTATGAATATAGTGGAGCATGTGTCCTTATTACAAGTTGGAGCATCTTCTGGGTATATACCCAGGAGAGGTATTGCTGGATTTTCCAGTAGTATTATGTCCAATTTTCTGAGGAACTACCAAAGTGATTTCTAGAATGGTTGTACCAGCTTACAATCACACCAGCAATGGAGGAGTGTTTCTCTTTCTCCACATCCTTGCCAGCATTTCCTGTCACCTGAGTTTTTTATCTTAGCCATTCTGACTGGTGTGAGGTGGAATCTCGGGGCTGTTTTGATTTGCACTTCCCTGATGATTAAGGATGTTGAACTTTTTTTAGGACCTTCTCAGCCATTAGGTACTTCTCAATTGAGAATTCTTTGTTTAGCTCTGTACCCCATTTTTAATAGGGTTATTTTGGTTTCTGGAATCCAACTTCTTTAATTTTGTATATATATTGGATATTAGCCCCCTATCAGATTTAGGAGTAGTAAAGATCTTTTTCTAGTCTGTTGGTAGCCTTTTTGTCTTATTGACAGTGTCCTTTGCCTTACAGAAGCTTTGCAGTTTTATGAGGTCCCATTTGTGGATTCTTGATCTTACAGCACAAGCCATTGGTGTTCTGTTCAGAAATTTTCCTCCTGTGCTCATATCTTTGAGGCTCTTCCCCACTTTCTCCTTTGTAAGTTTCAGTGTCTCTGGTTTTATGTGGAGGGTTTTGATCCACTTAAACTTGAGCATTGTTCAGGGATATAAGAATGCATCAATTTTCATTCTCCTAAACCTGATTAAAAAAAAAAAAACTTCAGTGAAGTAGCTAGATATAAAATTAACCCAATCAAATCAGTGGTCTTCCTCTACACAAAGGATAAACAAGCTGAGAAAGAAATTAGGGAAACAGCACCCTTCACAATAGTCACAAATAATATAAAATACCTTGGTGTGACTCTAACTAAGGAAGTCAAAGATTTGTATGATAAGAACTTCAAGTCTCTGAAGAAAGAAATCAAAGAAGATCTCAGAATATGGAAAGATCTTCCATGCTCATGGATTGGCAGGATTAATATAGTAAAAATGGCTATCTTGCCGAAAGCAATCTACAGATTCAATGCAACCCTCATCAAAATTCCAACTCAATTCTTCACAGAGTTAGAAAGGGCAATTTGCAAATTCATCTGGATTAAGAAAAAAATCTAGGATAGGAAATCTATTCTAAACAATAAAAGAACCTCTGATGGAATCACCATTCCTTACTTCAAGCTGTACTATAGAGAAATTGTGATAAAAACTGCATGGTACTGGTACAGCGACAGACAGGTAGCTCAATGGAATAGAATTGAAGACCCAGAAACGAACCCACACGCCTATGGTCACTTGATTTTTGACAAATGAACTAAAACTATTTAGTGGAAAAAAGACAGCATTTTCAACAAATGATGCTGGCTCAAGTAGCATGTAGAAGTGTTGGAATTGACCCTCTCGTCTTCCTTACTGACTGGGAGGCATGGTCTGAAGTTTCTGGGATGCTGTATCCTCCCATTTTTGTTGCAAGTGACCTCAGAGCTCCACTGAACTGCAAAACATCTCCTTATTAATAAATATCCATTTTACAAGTTATATGTATTTAAGGCTTGCAAATTAGCATTTGATTTACAAGGTACAGTGATTATTGCCACCATCTTATGAATTATCTACCCCGCCTGGCATGTCACGTGGTAACTTTCCAGGGCTGGCAGCCTCTGGAAGCTAGAACACAGGAAAGGAATGCATTTTTTCCCTCAGAACTGAACACTGCACACTTGAACCTTCCAAAATGGTGAAAAAAGTAGTTTCTGTCTTCTCAAGCCAGCTGGTTTGCAGTATTTGTTCGTGGCAGCCCTAGGCAACACAATTATTCTTCCCTGGCTCTGCAACCAATGCCTAAGTCCAGCAGCCATCAAAGACCTCCTAGGTCCAGGCAAGGGACCAACTTCTGGAGACTGTTCTCTTTGACTTCATTACTGTTTTGAAGCCACCAACCAGTGTGCTCCAGGACAGTGGACCCAGGCTCTGTTCACAGTGCTTAACACAGTTGTGGGAAATGACAACGGAGGTCTGTGGGACCCTCCCCTCTCAGAAATGATACATTCAGATATCACTTACTATGTATTTCTTTTAACTTTTGTGATGTGAAAATTTTGAGATGCAAGTTCAATTTTTTGAATATTCAGAGAAAACTTGAGTATTTTCCAAACCTGGCCTTTCATATCTTATCAGCTAACCAAATAATTGATGTGTGTTCTTTTTCTGTAAGAGAATGTTCTCAAGATGTGTGACAGAAGTATTAAATTCATGAATTTTGAGGTTAATTTGTCTCTGATGTCTCAAAGAAGAAGAGAATTAGCAATAGAGCAGAAATAATTCTTGGCTCTTATCTTTTACTTCTAGTCACCTATGAGAGAAGAGTGAAGTAATGCTTAGTAAAGATTGGTCCATTACAGAGACATCTGAGGAGCATTTAGAAGCTTCAGAGAAAATACCACTTGGATTCTGCAGAAAGTAGAGCAGCAAAGCAGAGATGGTAGGGATAAAACAGAAACGGAGCAGTAGAAAAGGACCAACTCCAGAACGCATTTACCACAGGTGATTGGAACAGGCAGAAGACCTCAGGGGGCCTTGCTAGCCTTGTGGAGTTGGACTTCTCAAGGTGCCCCTCACCAAGCGCAAGCACGCAAGCGCACACCGCACACCTTTCCTTGCATCTTTGGGTGTTTGTTTCCTTATGCACCCGCCATTTTATAAAACACGGTGAGGAAATATGAATGCTTTTCTGTCACAGTCTGTTATTACCGGAGCAACTTCTAACCAGAAAGAAAAGTACTTCTCAGGCCTTCAGTGAGCTGGCTTCCCGTGAACTCAGTCAGAAACACAAAGTGTTACACTTCCCTGTTCTCACCATCATGGCCGCTGTCTCTCTCTTTCCCTCCATCCTATTCGTATTCATTTTTGTAAACCTCTTACTGAAACTATGCAAACAAACAAACAAACAAACAAAAACAAAAACTGTGTGGGGAGAAGAGCGTGCAAAGTGCATAGAAGAGAAAGGGGGAAAAGGAAAAGAAAAAGAGAAGAAAAGGAGAAAAGAAAAGAAAAGAAAAGAAAAAGGGGCCACTCTCCTGAAAAAAAAAAATAAAAAAGGTAAAGATGAGATTTCTGTCTTCTGGAATTTTTGCCCCATCCTGTAAGGTACACAGTGATGGCCAGAGAAAGGACTCTTGCACCCAAAGAAAGGAAGCCTAGCAGGCAATGCTCAAACCTTGCTTATTAGAGGGACGGAGGCCTTTGGGGGCTGTCCCTTTGTCTCTTGCCTTCTAGCTGCTTGGGCATGAAGAAACTGGACAAAGGGCCTGCACTGTGGTAGGGTGTGAACTCTTCAGGCAGCTGCTTTGAGCTTTAATTACCCTCCCAGCTTTCTGTCCAGACCTAGTTGGGCCCTGGGGCAGACTGCAGGGTAACACTGCCATCTAGCGGCCATTTCTGCCTGGTGAGCAGGAGTCTGTGCCCTCAGGCTGGCTCCTTGGTTCGTGCTCTCTCTCTCTTTCTTCCTCTCTCCCTCCCTCCCTCCCCTCCCTCCCTCCCTTCTCTCTCTCTCTCTCTCTCTCTCTCTCTCTCTCTCTCTCTCTCCTGGCACCCCTTTCTCTTTTCTCTCTCTCTTTTAAAAAAGGATTTTATCCCATCAAGGAAAAAAAAGAGCTGGCTCTTGGAAAACAACCAACTCTGTTGGAACTCGGAGATAATAATCAGTTTCTCTGGGCTTGTGAAATTGGCTCATTAAGCGTGCTTTTTAACAGAAAATATTGGAAGCGATTAAGTCTGCTTTACTGAGTGGGCATGAAATGGCCAACCTTCGGCCACCCACAGCTCCTAGGTGCCTGGCGCCGTTTTATGCATGCGGCGTAATGTCTTTACTTGAAGTGGTGTTTATTCATCACCTGCTTATTTATCTCTTCGCGTTTGGCAGGCACATCGATCAATGTTAAACTGTCACACAAGGTTATTTTTCTTTTACATAACAGTATAGGCCTAAGGTAGTGGCATATTAAAAGTAATAACTTTCTAACTTGTAGCTCAAGATGACAGCCCCATTTTTACCCGAATATATTACAGCACGGAATTCCTCATTCCATTCCCCGACTCCCACCCTACACTTTGGTACTACTCCGCCTCTCCAAGGTCAAAGGCTTCCTTCTGCCTAGCTGGCCTCCCACTTTGCATACCACTCAGTTCTCTCTTCACCTCCAGTTATCTGCAGCTTTTAGGCTGATAAGCCCACAGTGAACATTCTGTCCACCTGATGTACACATCTCCTGGTCCCTGTCATGATGACATCTGCCCCTTTGCATAAAGATGCGTCTCAGGGAGCAAGGGGAAGAGAGAGAGGAAAACTCCTTTGTGGTGAAGGTTGTGTGGAGCTATTGCCATGTCTGAAGCCATCTCAGTAGAGGTGGGGACGCCTGTGCAGCTTTATTTTGCTTTCCAGTCACTGGAGATGACAACAGCAGTGACAAACCCTTGGTGTTGGGGGGAGACAAACAGGTATAAGAAGGTAGCACGGCTTTGAAGCAACCAGCATTGCCCCAGAGCTTTTAAGTTGTGTTGTCTCCCCCACTCTGTCCTTTGGCTCTAGGTTCTTTTGTGTTGCCTTCAAACTCCTCCCAGTTTGTGATGCCTCTTTTCTTGGCCACAGGCCAAGCAAGCTTTCTTTGTACAAGCAGTTTTTCTTCTCCTTTCTCCCCCTCCCAACCGCCACCCTATTCTAGCCTGAAAATGCCTACAGATAGAATATCAGATCTTTTTAGTTTCAAATTTCAAAGTGGCCCTTAGAATTCCTTCCTGCCCTTGATCTCTCCTTTTGGGTTTCAGCTCCTACTTGGATGCTGTTGCTAATTCTGCCTCTTGGACAGTGGCTTTCTGCTACAATGCTTTGATAATCTTGGGTACACAAGAAATAAATGTTCGAATAGTGGACATGGGTGTTGCACAACTACTCCTGTGATTCAAAATACCACACCCACTCTGATAGTGTGCCTTTGTGTGGACCAGAATAGCTCCTCTAGGAAATATGAGAAGGGTTCCAAGTGTGATTAAAAGAATATGGCTCAAGAGTCTACCAAAGTACCTACCTACAATGGAGGTTTGCATACTTGGAATTGAATTTGGCCCATCTCTTGGGTGACTCCTGTGAATAAAAGATGCTAGAATACTGCTTTATGGTGATTTATTTTATTAAGGGTAGTAGAACCCTAGGAAAAAGGGATGTTCACTAAAAAGTGTGTGTATATGGGGAGTGGGAGCTCATTCTGTGTCCTTTTTCCTAAGATCAATATTTGCATTAAAGTGGTTTAAATGCATGTGGCTTGGAGGCTGTCCATTCTTTCAGGCTGACCTGCTGCATTGATCAGGGCTAGTGATAGAGGGAGAAAGAGCAAATCAGGAGAGGAAAAGAGTTGAAAGCCATTGCTATGGGCCCTGTGGAGGTATGCTCTATGTAATGTGTATGTGTGCCATTTACCCAGCAGCCTCAGAGCCTCTACTACCAGAGGGAAGGTAGAGGACACCTCTCTGCTTCCCCAAGATGGCTGTTTTATCTTTCAAAAACTAACCGAACGACTTTGGGTTACTTTTCAGACTGGAATTTCAACAGACAATAATGCTCAAACCACACCTTGGACTCAGTCATTCTTTGCATTTCCCAAATTAATACTTAAGAGATGTAACTGTATGTAGATGTATTTATTTATTAAAAATTATATTATAACCTTGACTTATTAACCTTGACAATGGCCTTGACTTATTAAATAATAATTCATACCAGACATTTCTACATGCTCTACTGTAGCCCTAATTATTTAAAGTGCTGTTTCAGTGGTCAACTTGATCCCATAGTCATAGCTGTTATCCACAGATGAGGTCTGAAGACTTTTTGACTGGTCAAGACTATGGGTGGAACTAGGTCTCCAAATCCAGAGTTCAGGGCACAACACCAAGTGCTTGACCTTCGTGTTGAGAAGTGCTGAGTTCAGAACTGTTTCCCTCTATTGGGATATTTTATCTAAGTAAATAAGGCTTAGCACTGGTCCATGAGTGAAGAGACCTACTGACATTATAATGATGCCAGTGACAGTGGCTTTGGATATGTGGGTGTTAAGATCAGAATACTCTGTTGGCCTTTTGCCGTAGCAAAGAAATGCCTCCATAGACTTCTTATAAGAAGTACTATTGAGGAAATTGTGTAAGAAATGGCAACTTCTTAGGTGGCCCATTTGGGGGCCAACAACAGTGGAGTACACATATAGCAAGGCATACTCTAGAGGACTCAAATGGTCATCCACATAATAGTCAAGAAATATGGTAGGTAATTATTGCTCAGGCCTATGCTGAGTGAGCTGTTATACTTAGAAATGATTTTATAACCAAAGATGAAACAGATATCTAAAATAGTTGAATTATCTGACAAAATGATCACACACCCTTTGCTATAATGAGTCACACAGGCTGCAAGGGCAGGATTGAGAAAATGGTGAGTATTGGCAATTGAGATGTTTAGGGAAGTATTTGTAGAGATGGGCTTGTAGACAGAAATAGAACATATACAGAGAGACCAACATTCACGGCAGAAGACTCTATGGATCTTTGGAAATAAGTGTCCCTATAAAGTTAATGTTTGTGTATTATAGAGTTAGAACATGCTGGCTAGACCACAAAGACACTGAAGATCAACATGATGGACAGCCGGAACTTTGAAGCAGTGGCTTCTTTTATTATCTTGAGGAATCAAACAAATTCATCTGCTGAAATTACAGCGTGGAACTGTGGCCTACTCAGGGTGTTGCTTGGAACCCTGGGGTCCCAAACATGCCCTTCACTCTAAGGCTTTCATTTTCTCAAGAATGGAAAGAAAGTAAAATAACACTTGAAGATTTTATTTATGATGCAAACTTACTGTAAGAGAATTACCGCAGGAAAGGAATACAAATGTGAAAGCCATTTTCCAAATCCGCAGTACTTAATGTGTTGAAAGATTTATTAGTTAACCAAAACTGATATAGGAAAATCTAGCTTATCTGGGAGATACTCATGTGGAATAGTTGTTCATACTAGGAAATGGTTTTGTGGAGGATATGTTTTAATAGAAGTGCTGGTGTACATTTTAATTTTTTTTGGATAGGCAAAATAAGCAATCTGCCTGCCAAACAACAATTGATATACCCAGCTCTGTCAAGAAACAAAACCTCTACTCATAGTTTTTCAAAAAATGCACCTTGACAACATTTCACCAAGACTTGTAATGCTTACATGTACTTGGAGGTTAATTCAAATGTCTCTACTACTCTCAGAGATGGACAATAGTGAAACATGCTCTACAACATATCTATTTCTAGGGAAGCTAGTGAGTTTAGAAAATGGGTTTCAGACGGATGGAGCTACACCTCTAGAGTCAGGTTCCAAGTAAGAGGATGAGAACTCACAGCCTTAGGGTGAGTGCACATTGACAGACAACACTGGCACAGGTTTTTACACCCTGGGCCCCATGTGTGCACACACTTTCCTGTCTGTTAACAACCTTCTCTAGTCAGTGTTTTTCACACAGTACCCTTTGGACAACCAGTACCTGCATAATTGAAACATACTTGGTTTTGACAGCCTGCCTGCCTGACTTGGCTTTTGTCTTTGCCCTCCGAGGATCCCTGTGTCTATGTTTTCTGAGTATGGAGTCTCCTGCTTCATCTCATGGTGTGCCTCTTGTTACCTAGGCAGAGTGCTATTACACAGATATTTTCCGTCCACCACTTCTCTTCCTTCCATTTTAATGGCAATTTGCCATCTTGAAGATTTCTTTCCTTTAAAAATTAATTTCTGTATTTGAAGTAGTGTTCTTGGTAGGTCAGAGTACTTGAGGTTTGATCATCAGATAAGTTATATGATATTTATATATCACTTGAAATAAAAATTCTCTTTAAGCATATGAAGATTGGTAAGTCTTAAGATAATCTTTCTTAGGGATCATTTAATTTCATTTGGCTTAAGATGCTATTTGTATTAAGTTAACAGGGTGCTAATTTAACATAGGTTTATAGTCATTTAAAGCCATTTTCATTCATTAAGAAAAAAATATCTGTCTAGATTAGATTATCATAAGGGTTTGAATAGCAATAGGGATTCCTCTGTGAGGCCCAAGGATTTTCCAGATGGGTGAACACTGTTTCTCTGCCCTACTGAGAAGTGTGCTGTAGAGTGTGGCCCTGATGATGGTGCCCAGCTCTGCCGTGGGCAGCAAATTAAAAGTCAAATAAAAAGTGTTCTTTACTGCACTCCTATATTGTGTCTATAGTGTATTATGATTCATATAACTTCTATATCTTAATTGATACTTTTCATAACATTTTATGCAAGGCATATATCAAAAACTTTACTCTTGAATTCCTAATATGTTGGTAAATTTAGGTGAGATATTTCCAGATACTAGGAGAGAGTGCATAAAGAAGACATGACTGTCCAACTGACTTCCCTAAACATGAACTGCAGAGTTTCTTTATAGAGTGCAGAACATTTCCTGGCAGTTTTGAGCTCTCTCTATCTAGGGTGTCTTGTCTTGTCTTACAAGGGCTGGAGCATGAAGTCCTTCCTGGGTTTTTCTTATCCACTTCTGGTTCTTGTTCTCTCAGTTCTAGCTTTCAGACACTTGGAAAGGAAAATTACCTTCCAGCTCCTTGGACTTGACTCACACATGTTTGGCCTTCAATCACTGTACTCTCAGGTCTGCTAGAACCACACACACACACACAAAAATGATGTTGGGTCAATTCTAACTGTGCAGAGTGGATGTTTCCATGCACCTAGCCCTTCCATGTCAACCAAAGCACCTGTGTACCAGAAGGAAAGATGTCATATTATAGAACTCATATTTGAAAATGTTTTTGATAGAGGGTGTGGCTATGGCTAACTGTACAACTTTAACTGTCTTACATTTACTAACAAAATTGATTAAGCATAAAGAGTTTCAAATAATCTTTCTTCCTTTAAATTTCTAAATAAGGCCTCTAAATCATGTACCAGGAATGCCTGAATTGGTGGGATTCCATAAGTAATTCTTTCTGATATGGGCAGTGTCCAAGCAGAAGAGATTCTTCATTTTTCTCTGAGCTTGGTAGATTTAAATTGCCTTAAGATCTGCATGTGGATATGTTATAACTATTCTTTTCCAATGACAACACTCTAGGTTTTATGTAATATAAATCTATTTCTGAGATTCAACAAAATGTTACTAAGATATGATACTTTTAGCAGTCTTTCTGACTGTGGAAGACAGAACAGTACATTCTCTTAAAGAAACACAAGCTTCTGGGAGTGAATTTCTCACTTTATGGGAGAGTGTATTCAAGGTTTGTAAAGAATTAAAAAGAAAAGTTAAGTTTAATCACCCTCAGATATCGTGAGAGACAAGCAAAGAATAGACTGTGGCTGGGAGGTTTTTAACCTAGGTTCAGAACTTAACTTTCCTGAAAATCTCAAATGTATTCACTTAATTCCCTTGTCTTTTATTCTTAAAGATATTTTGAGAAAAAGTCATTAGAGATATGTTAAAAATTTTTGCCTTAGTTTCTAGGGGAAAATAATCATATAATACAACAGAATGACTTGGATTGAAATGAAGTATTTTCGTGACATCAAAAATGAGACTGGGTAAAATTTGAATACAGGGTTTCTGTTTGATTTACTGTATTTATAAAACTGAGCTAACTCAGTATGATGTAGAGCAGTGGTTCTCCACTGTCCTGACACTGTGACCCTCCAGTGCAGTCTTAGTGTGGTGACCCCAAGCATGAAATTATTTTCCTTATACACTGTATTTTTGCTACTCTTATATATCAAGATGTAAATATCTATGTTTTCTGATGGCCTTAGACAATCTCTGTGAAAGGCTCATTTAACTTCCAAA
The DNA here is from genome assembly GCA_902729485.2 of Mus minutoides. Taxonomy (NCBI): domain Eukaryota; kingdom Metazoa; phylum Chordata; class Mammalia; order Rodentia; family Muridae; genus Mus; species Mus minutoides. The sequence goes on from CACVCL010030368.1 coordinate 12,790, forward strand.
GGGGACATGACTCACAGGTTGAGACCTACCGGTGTAGACCAAATCCTGTTTGCCTCCTGTTTCTAAAACTTCCACTAAAATTTTATTTTAGTAGTGTTATGTTTACTCATACGGTACATTTTTATACATATGCCCGCTTTCACATTTCAGAGGGAGAACTAGTAACCTTGAGAGAGCATATGATGCATAAAGAAAAGCATTTATCAATTCAGTTCTTCACAAAAGTGTTAACCAGCTTGTATCAACAGCTGTTTATTATTGATCAAATGACCATACTGTCTGTACTTTTTAATGTTATAGGCTTTTGGAAATTCAGTGAAAAATTCAGATTCACATGGTGAAGTGAAAATATTCTTTAAATTAGAACTAAAGTTCTCTGTGTGTATATCACATCTTGCTACAGAAAGCATTCTCACTGTGGCCCCTGTGGTTTCTTATCTTTAGCAAGAATAGAGTTGGTATACGTGATATCTGGAGTTCCTGTCATGGATCTTCTATTTGTTGTTTACTGTTTCTTATTCCCGTATCCTACTTTAATAACCTTCCTATTCTTCTAAAATATTGTGGAAGGACAGAATCACACATTATGATGTGTGCTTTATTGATTCATATCCTAAGATAATGTGGTCGAAATAGTTGCCTATGTGATTGGGTTTGGCATTAGGAGAAATTGTAGGATTTATAAACAGTTATTCTACATGTCTTAAAAAATGTAGCTTTGGTGCTACATCTACTCATGTAAAACAGTTATAGATCTTAGCCAAATTCACTGTAATTGGCACAGATAGAGAGGGGGGCGAGTAGGAAAACATGGACAGTGGTCCTCAATTTACAGGATATAGTGAATGGCTATCCTGCCTCAGTAGGAAGGAACTGAAGAATTAATTGTGAGCAATTCTTGATATGTGTTGTAAATGTAACACTTAAATCCACAATCCAGTCAAAAAGGCATAATATTAGGTGCAAGTACAAATTTGGGTAAATACAAAAACACTGTATAATGATTCCTATATTGTAAAGACAAAAGAAACCTTTTGATTTATGTTTGCTGCTATTCCTATTATTGATGTTCTACAGTAAACTTTAGAGTTATATGAAAATCATTCTCTTTTGCACTCCACTATACAGCTGTCTTTCTCTTCTGACCAAGGAGTGTTTAGTGATACAGTCATTTGAAAGGATGAGCTATAGCTGTGTAACCACTGTTGCATTTCTCAGCAAAACCCGAAACAAGGAAGATCATTTTGTTGCAGTTGCAGTGACTTTTCCATGTGAGAGATTTTGATAGTTTATTTGTGAAATGTTAGTTATTTGAACTCAGTCCAAACTTAGAGATGGACATTTCATAGGAAGTCTTGGAATAATAAGGGCCTTTCTTCCTCTTAGTTGGCTTACTAAGTTCTCATTAATGCAATGAAAAACTATGTAGTATGTGTGGAAAGCTACATGCCTTATAGCTTTTTATTATTTTCATTTAAAATTATATTTATTTTAATTAATTTATTTATTAGGATGAGGGAGTATACTCCTGTGCTATGGCATGTATATGACCAGAGGACAAGTTACTTGATTCAATTCTGCATTTCTACCATGTAGAGCTTATTCAAGGTCTGTCCTCAGGCTAATGACCTGCTAAGCTATCTCTATTGTCTTTAAATTTCCTGTTTGCCAATGTGAGGCAGACTTTAGTCCAGCAAGTAGTTTCCAAATGGTGTTTCAGTCTGATTTGCAAACATAGGTGACAGATTCTGAGCTTCAGTAATGTGTTGACAGCCATCCATGCACCTGTCTTTAACGTCAGTCATTTAATCAGGTTCACACCTTGTCCTAGGAGTGGCCCAGTGCAAAGAAGAAATCACCCCAGATTCTGTGGTTCTGGATTTGTTGTCATGAAAACAGCATAGCATACAATGTAATTTCAAGACCCATCCCGACCCCTTCCCACTCTCACCTAATTTGTGTTTCATTCAGAAGATATGCTCAGAACTGGCCAGATGTATTACAGCAATACTTCAGCTGTTCACTAAAAGTATATCCTGGTGACAGAGTAATTTCTAGTAGTCTTTAGTAGAGTTAAAAAGTTTCCTGATTCTTTCTACAAACTTGTTAAGTACTAAAGAATAATAGAGATCTTTTAGTTGGAAAGTTTTCTTTTTTAAAAAAAGTTTAGACAAGGCTTTATGTTATATTTATTTTTTCTCCAGCTTGTACAAACTGGATGTAGAAGCATAAACATAGTACATTTCTACCATCTTCAACAAAAATATAATCAATATGTACAATATGTCTTTCTAAAAGACACACAGGTGCAAGTGCGATCAAAAGCATGGGGAAATCACCAGTTAATTTTAGTTAGAAAGTTTTTAAAGCCAAATGATTTGCCATTTTTTAATCTAGAAATTTTATGACAATATGGACTGGAACAAACTTGTTTCATGTAGATACTAGACAAAAATACTTGCCTAGAGTTTAAGGATGCTGGGGTAATTGTCTAGAATTTAGGGAAGCTGGGGGTAATTGAATTAATTGAACATTCAATTAAAAATCTCATGCCAGTTAGAAAATGTCTTAGCAATTATTCAAATAAGAATACAAACCAGTTAATATGACTTGACTGTTGTTGAACAGGACAAAGGAAGAATACAGAGGAAACAGTGCCTTCTGACATAATGGTTGGACATACACCAACATGCTGAATTAATTTTCCATTTGTCTTCTGAATGCAAGTATGGCAATTAGAACAGCACAGTAAATAAGTAAGTATATCATTATTGAGCAAGAGGCTAAAGTAGATAGTGTTCAAAATCAGGCAGGCTAGATGGCTCAGTGGGTAAAGGGGCTTGTTGCCAAACCTGATAAAATGAGTTCAATCCCTAGGACCTACATGGCAGAAAGGGAGTCCTGACTTTTGTAAGTTCCCCTGACTTCCACACTCATGCCATGCCACTTGTGTATATGTGTACAACATATTTGGAGATATATATATATATATATATATATATATATATATATATATAGAGAGAGAGAGAGAGAGAGAGAGAGAGAGAGAGAGGGAGCTTGATATCTTATGACACAGAGAAAATGAAGCCCTGCCTTCAAGAATCAGATTTCTCGATGCCCAGCCTAGACTCAGAAGCCAGATTCTTGGACCTGTATTAAAAAGTTGCACTTCTATCACAAGTATGGAGACCAAGATAATCTTGGCTGAAGGAGTCTTTCTTATCCTGGCCCATGTAGTTGTTGCCATCCTAGATATAGCAAGGGATAGCATTCTGTATATTTTTCAACCTGTAGGGAGCTGCCTGGTCTCTGTTTATCATAACAGCGAAAGTCTGTTTTCTACCTTCCTTTTTCCAGTTGATGAAAGAACAAAATCATTGAGTCATAAAACTCATCTGGATTTCTAATCTCTCTTCGAGAAAAAGTAAACTGTTGTTCTTGGACTAGCCCCAGGGACTGCTGTTTAATTTCTCAGCTCATTTTTCCCTCTTGGCTAATGTATGTGTATGGGTCCCTCTATAGCTCCCTTTTGAAAATGTGCATTTTTAATACTACAAAAGCAGAGAAAAAAATCATTTTTTGGTAAATATTCTTTCAGTCGCTTTGCAATCAATGTAGTTGGAGCTAACAAGCAGATGGATGTATTTGAATGCCATTATCTTGTGTACAATGATATTATCTGTTTCATGAAAAATTCAGCAGTTTGGGCTGCTTTAGTAAAGGCAAGATGGAAGTAAAAAAAAAATAGCAAGAAAAACATGATCAGACTCCGAATCCCTGAGGGGTCCCATTGCATCATTTAGCAGGAGAATGAGCAGTGCCGGAGAGGCAGACATGGTGGGGCTGCTGTCTGTGTTCCTTCTGCTGTTCTTGGCTTCAGGTCACATACAAGCCCCACAGCTGTAGGTGGGAGCTCCTGGGCCTGCTAAAGCATCACACCGTGACATTTTTATCATCCGTCTAAGAGAAGAAAATAAATTTGCTAACAGAATAGGGCTGGCAGGCTCATACCACCTTGTCAAATTTCAGTCATCTCTTGGTCTAGCCTGAGCCAGGGGAAACAGGAATGTGGGCCAGAAGGCGGAGTGATGGACATGGAGGAGACTGAAAGAGTCTGCAAGAAGAATGTGGGTTTTCTGAAAGAAGAACATGGGTGTTTTAAAATTAGAAGTGTGACAAATGAAGACACTTGGGCTGTGGGGAAGATACTTAGATTTTTTTTTCCCCTTCTATGAGCCAAGCAGACTTTGACATAGATAAAATGAAGTTGAAAGTTGTGTTGATTTGGAGGGATGGTTGTGTTGATAATGTGAAGACAAAAAACTCAAATAAGCTCTGTCTAAAAATATGTTTTTAAGTTTGATATTGTCTTATGATTGAAATAGGTCTTAAAAGAGACCCTGTTCAAGATGACAGCTAGGACTTTTTCCTAAATAGGCTTTTTCCACCTTGTCTTCTCTCAGTATACTTTATGTTTGTGCCTTTGATGTAGGCTGACTTACTGTGTTTTTGTGTTTGCTCATGTGGATCCATGTGCGTGTGTGCACTCATGTGGAGGCTAGAGGTTAGCCTGCCACATCCACCATTGCTCTTGTGTGGTCCCTCTTGTTTACATATAAGACTTGGCAGGGTGGCCAGTGACCCCAGATATCTAACCGTCTCTGCCTCCCAAGCACCTGCCATCATAACGTTTTTTTATGTGGATTCTAGAGATTGAGCTTGGGTCCCTCCTTTATGACCTGCACTATCTCTGCAGCCCAATGTTCTGTTCCTCTATAAGAACACATGTAAAGCCCAATTATAACAGTGAGGGTTTCCTCACTGGAGAGCTCTTAAGATGGGTTAGTACTGTGTACTTCACAGTGCACAGTACTCTTTCATATTGCTCCTGGCATTTTGCATTTTCTATATCAGGCTTGGCATTGCTTGGAGTTAATCTTCGTGGTTTCAGCACCTATAAGCTGATTTAAACACATTTGACACCGTCAGAATGTAACTTACTGGCAATATCGATTAAGAACGTTATAATTTATGTTTATATAGAAACATGACTAATGATGTGTATCGTTGCAAGAAATATAAAATATTAACACTGCAATGCTCTTTATAAAGTATTTCCCTGATCTTAATAAGAACTTCTGCTTGTTAGATTGCTCTTGTTTTCCTCTCTGGCTTATCTCAGTTATTATGTGAACTTAAGCTTTAGTTGGGAAAAATGATGCAGGGTGAAGAGTTGGCAGAAGTGGTTTTGGGTAAGTTCTGAGAAGCAGCACAGGTATGCAGAGGTGTTCTGCTCAGGAACCAACACACACATATGAGGATAACATGGCCTACAGTAGTGTAAACTGCAGCACCTCAATTCAATTCATTGTCTTCAGTGGAGGATACAAAGGACATTGTAGGAATGCAGTTTTCTCTGGAAGGAGTACCAGGGCAGGAGGAGCTGTCATGAGATTTGCTAACAGGAACATACTTGCTAAAGAGTGGTTCCATAGGCTTAATCTCCAGGACACCGTGTCCCTCCTCTTTTGTGCATTATCTTTCTGAATAAGGAGTGCTTCCTCATCTTGATCCATCTCATTCCACATTCCTCCTCTTTGTCTTCTGTCCCTCTCTCGGGTGCTATTGGCCATAGGTTCCACTGTTCATAATCATTTAATAGTTTTATTAAAGTAATAAGGAACTTTGAAATCACTCCATTGATACATTTTCTTTTTTCAATGCTACATATGTCTTCATGTATTTCATTGGAAGTTCTATAACAAAAAATTTTCCCACTTGGTAAATTGTGGTGATTTCTTTTAAAAAGAAATTCTCTGCTATTATAAAAAAAATGTTAGGCTAAAGCCAGATATTCTATGGAAATTGCTTTTTAATTTTTACATGGGTAAGAGTTTTTTTTATTTAAAACCATGCAAAATATGATTAAAATGTCTAAAAAGCAAAGTAGCCAATTAACTTTTTGTAGGGTGCTCTAAGTAGAATTTATGTAAAAGTCTAGTAATGAGACAATCCCAAAGAATCAAAGACCAACAAATAACTTTCATCATGGTGAATCAATGGGTGATTTAGCAATGAATCATATTTGTTATTTATAGAGTACAGACAAACATATCAACACACATCTACACTCAATGCAGAAAATAGATATTCAAGATTCATTTTCTGGTTTACTGACTTATAAGTATGTTAGAGGTTATATCTTTACAATTGACCTAGTATATTAGATAGAGCATACAGTACAAACCAGATAATATTTCCAACAAGAAATGAAAGACTTTTAGATTTAATATGATTTATGCTGAGAACATTGGCCAGGTGCTGCAGTGGCAGTAGATGACATGACTACCTGCTCTACAAAAGTATGCCATCATATTTCTTGATGCAGATTTTAAAGAAATGTGCTTTTGTGGATAACATGACTGTTAGTAGTATCAAAACTCTTATTGTTCTGCCCAAGAAGGCAGGGACTACATATGCTGCTTATTGGATCTGTGGCTCTCAATATAGGAAAGACTTCACTAAATGTTTGCCCTTTTTGTTATATTAACTTTAAAAATAAAAAAAAAAACTGCTATGAAATGCTAACTATACTCTAAAATAAGAGAATATCTTTAGACCTTGGATCAAAAACATTATGTAAGTGTGGTATTTAAAATTCTCTATTACTGTAATAAATTGAGATGACTACTTTGGCATTAATTTCCCATTCATTTAACACTCAGAATGACAGCTTTCACTCCAAAAATTCATCGGCATTGTTACCCTGCATATCCCCGTCTTTAAGAATATATTAAAATCCAAGATCTAATTTTTTTAAATCAGCCTAGGAAACTGCCAGCTATATAAGATGAGCCTATCTTTCAAGCCAGATTTTATTCTTTGGAGAAAACAAATAAACAAATAAAAAAATAAAATCAAAGAAAAAAAAAAAAAACCAAAGCAACAGTAGCTTCATATCTGTAATTTGATCTCACTTGACTATTTTCCAGAGGCTCAAGGAAGGTTAGAAAGGAAGTATGGGATTAAAAAAATATTTAATCTAAGTTGTAAAGGAGCTTGGAACCACACTGCAAGCATCATAATTAACTTTAATAATTATAAATGTAAATGCAGACAAGCCACAAGGTTTTAATGGTGTGCCACATGCTTCTGCTAATTATTTTAGAGTTTGGACACATTCAGTGCCAGCTAATTATAAACCCTGCTATGGAAATCATCTGTTTATATTAGACTTATTGATCTCTAGTGTTTAAGCAATATGAAAAGGGAAATCTACAATGCTGGACCATCTGCTTTGTATTCCTAATTGCTTTTAAGGAATCAAATATATAAATAGTCAGCTTTTTATATACTGGGCTTCAAACTCCTTCAAGAAGCTTAACACAAACCCAAGTGAAAATTTTAAAAACCATTTGAAATATGGCTTTTTTTTTTTTACTTCCTTTAAAGAGCCTGTGTGCCTCGCCTTTCTCTGCCTTTCTTAAATCCCCAACACACCTTCCTTTCCAAGCTTCAGATCTCACACACCAGTCCACAAAACTAACAATTTACAATCAGTTAATCTTACCTTTCCTTTTACCATTTAAGAAAACCAGAGCCTGCTGACAGGAACCTGATATAGCTGTCTCCTGATGGGCTCTGCCACTGCCTGACAAATATAGAAGTGGATGCACCCATTCATCCATTGGACTGAGCACAAGATCCCCAATGAAGGAGCTAGAGAAAGTTCCCAAGGAGCTGAAGCAGTCTGAAGCCTCACAGGAGGAGCAACAATATGAAGTAACCAGTACCCCTAGAGCTCCTTGTAACTAAACCACCAATCAAAGAAAACACCTGGTAGAACTTGTGGCTCTAGCTGTATATGCAGCAGACAATGGCCTAGTCAGTCATCAATGGGAGGAAAGGCCCTAAGTCCTGTGAAGATTCTATGCCTGAATATAGGGGAATGTCAGGACCAGGAATGGGAGTGGGTGGGTTGGGGAGCAGGGGTAGGGGGAGATGATAGGGGATTTTCAGAGGGAAAACTAGGAAAGGGGAAAAACATTTGAAATGTAAATAAAGAAAATATCTAATTAAAAAGAAAAAGAAGAACCCCCCTCTTCTCCATCCATCCTCTGACAGTGATGAGTATTTGTGGGTGTTTTTCACTGTGGCCACTGAGGAGGAAGAAGAAGGAACTGTTAAGGGGTATGTGTTTCCCTTCTGTGGGAAATGCTTAAGGTAGATGTCTCTCGGGACTGGGCGCCATCACTTCTGATCACTAGAGTCTCTTAGGTGGGTCTTGTGAGTCTTTGCGAAGGGTGAATTCCAGTTGATTTCTTAAAATTGAGGTGTTCACTTTGCAAATTTTTATATAGACTCTATTTATTATTTTTGAGATTTTAACATTAAGATATCCAGAAGACTTCTTTCAAATGACCTTACTTATTACTTCAAGATATTCATAATAAAATTATTGGCTCAAAATAACCAGTCTTTATTATGATCTGCCACTCATATGATCTCACCAGCCATAAATATTATAGTGTATACATAATACACACATGATGTTATGTGTATGAAACAGAACACTGTCCATGTGGAGTACTGACTAGCTTTTCTGGGGGTTCTACTGGTAGGACTGGCTGCAATTTCAGAAAACCTTATATAGTGAAAGAAATATTTTAATATATGTATTTTCTTCATGTTAAAAATGATTTGGCTGAAGGATGTATGTATTATGTCATTTTGTTCTATCGTGCACACTCAAATACCTACACAGAAGGCTTAGGGTAGGGGGTAGTATGAGGAGTAATTTCAAATGGTTGAGGGGAGAATTACACTGGAAAATCTGCCACTTTATTTATAATGGTCTAAAACAAATAAAAATGAAACAAGCACTTACTGACCTTTAGTATCTTTCATCATACTCTAAATACAAGATTTAATTTAAAAGCTATGTGAGGCTCCTGTAATATAGAGCCACATACATAAAGCAACATTTATACAGACACACACACACACACACACACACACACACACACACTCAGAGAGAGAGAGAGAGAGAGAGAGAGAGAGAGAGAGAGAGAGAGCTTGCTGTGGTAGGTAGAACCTTTGTTATTGTGATTGCAGATTCCTCATGGGAATCTGTTCCTTCTAAGATATTTATGTCTCAAAGGCTGAGTCCTGCTTTTTCACGAAGCTCTGATGCATGTTCTGTCCCTCATCAGGTCAGCCTTGTTAATTACCCATGTCTCTGAGTTTTATTCATGGTACCTGTATGATTTTGGGGACTCCATCTGTGTAATCTTCCTCCATTCGAGGCAGGTTTCTGTCAGTTCTACAGTAAAAATAGAGTATTCAAAGTCAGAAAGATATTAGGCTCTTTCTTAAAAGGTGCTTTAAACAGCTCACGTTTGCCAAGCCCTCAAAGAACGTTACAAATCAAGGAAACACAATTGGCAGCTACATTATCAAAGACCTTCTGATAATGCAACCATTTAAATTGAATAATATTGTTTAATGGGCTTTTTAAAAGCAGCCGTCCTTTGGATCTGACACTTCAGCATGATTAGCTTTCAGTCTCATTTAAAGCTACAACAATCCACTGATAATTACAGTCTTCCTTCTTCTCTGTCTGGAGTTCAGGAGACAAACACAACGAACATGGAAAGCTGAATATCTTTGGTTTGTAAAGTGGACAATAATTTTAAATTTGTGAAACCTGCCATTTGTGTGTGTGGGGGGGGGGTTAATAGAGCCCATATAAAATACCTTCTCCCCAGGTCTGTTTTGCCAACAGCATTGTTGCAGCAGCTTTCTACATGAAGCAGTTTCCTCAGATGGATGGCTTGCAGACACTAAGAAGATAAAAGTAGTAACATTTTCATTATTTTATTTCTGTAACTGAAATAATTTTGCAGATACTGCTTTGTGAGAGGTGGTAAGTAGTGAGGGGGAGGGGACAACCTAAGAAGGGACAGTCAAAAGTAAGCACATACAAAAGGCCATATAGACCTATATGTTGCTTTGCATGTTAACTTAAAAAATACTAAAAATATTAGTAGTTTTTTTCCATTAACTATTATTTAGTAAAATTCAAATATCATAATATTCTGCTCATTTATAAATTTTTCAATTTGTCGCTAAGACAAATTACTATTATAAAATATTATTTGCCTTAAAATCTTTGAACAGAGATGTTGCTTGTTACAAAGATGTTACTTGATGCATAGATGGACTTCAAACCTCTGCAACTGGTGTTTTACTTAGTAATAAATATTTAAAGATCTGTTAGAGTTTTCATTTTTAAGCCACATAAACTATATTTGGGGGGGGTTAAAGATAAAAATTAGTGACTTCATGTGTTACACCTTCTTCACAGTGTCACAGATGACGACCATGGGGCTCCATTTTCTGCTTTTCAATAGAAAGGTTTCTTTTGTGATGCCTCTTAGTAAATGAAGAATGCTTTATTTTTTTATTGAAAAGTGAATTTAAGATGTGTTCATATCACTTTTATCAGATAATAAAGAGGTCAACAGTGTTAGGATAAGTCTAACTGAAAGATACGACTTCCATTGACTAATATTGTACCAATCATAAAATGAGAAATCTGCCATGCCTAATCCAAACTTTCCATTTGACAAACTACCACCTAACTTTTGTAAGTAAAGCCTCCTGATTGCATGCATCAATCAGAATTTGATATCACCTTCATTTTTTCTGTCTTAAGACCTTTCTGAGGGGGGTTTTCTCCATCAGGTCATCTTGTCTGCCTTAAGCTGCAAATCTAAATGCTATAAGTTTATTTCCTGTTTCTATTGGTGGACTTTCACAATCCTACTGATTTCAGTAAAATATCAGGAGATTAACCACAAGATCTAGAACCTCTCATTGCTCAGCACTTAAATGAAAGCAGGAGTCTGTCTACATTTCTGAGTTTTATACCTAATATGGATTCCTAAGTATCATTTAAAAAAATGTTTCCAAAATAGTGTGATGTGCTTTCTATCTCTGCTTCAAGAAGGACTGCCACAATTAAGAGTTCTTGGTGATTTGCACTGACTGGCTTATAGCCAGGCAACTTCCCATAAACTAGCACTCTGAAACTAACATGGGTCCCTATGTTCCCAAATATATGTGTATCAGTTACATACATGCTAATCATCATGTAAAGAACTATGAGGATTCAAATATAGTATGAAATTCGTTTTATATTCATATCTTGTTATCACATATTATCTTTTGTTTTGCCTTTCTATAGCTGAATAATTTAAAATTTTATCTCTTTTCTGCATTAATAATGTAGATGCCTTCAGGTTTAGCGGGTCAAAGATGTTGGGGGAAATGGAAGGGTTGCTTTTTTGTTTTTGTTTTTTGTTGCTGTTTTGGTAAGTTTCTTTAATGTGCATGGAATATCCTTATTGTTAAACCCATCCAATCCTTATTGAGACTGTGATGTCCTTGAGAGGTGTTGAATTTGATCAAAAGTATAATGCAGCCTGGAAATGCATGGAATTCTTCAAAGTCAAAACTGGCATACTTATGATTCCTGTAATTCTTCATTTATAAACCCTAGATTCTCAGAAATAGCACGTTTTAGAGAGTGATAACACACTTACCCTATCTCTTTTACTTTAACTTGCTTGAAGAGGGGTATCATAAAGAAGGGATGGCTATCCGTCTTACATTGTTGCTTCGTAGTAAAATGAGAGCTTCCACACTACACTTTGAGTTTCATGCAAATGTAAAATGGCCAAGATCCGGAACTCTGAGCTGGGAAGAGATGCCAACCTCCTGCCCTAGCTCTTTGAGAGGTCACGATGAGTGCTCCTGAGGTAAAAATCAAGCAACCCCTGCTAATGTTTGGCTTGTTCAGTTGTACTGCAGGGAAAGGCGCCAGATAGGGATATTTCAGGGTCATAAAGTAAATGGTAGAAAAGAAACTTTCATTGTCTTTGATTACATGTTGGAAAGGGTTAAAATTTTCTATGTAGATTATTGAAGTTTTATTCTATAAAATGACTGTAGGAACTGTCATCTCCTTGGAGTTTATACAAAGAATTCAAAGCAAAGGTTTTCCTAGGTTACACTTCTTTTTTCAACCCTTTGTCCTGTCAGCTCAGTCCTTGATATCTTCATCTGCCGACATGCCCAGATGTGCAGTGAATGTTGATTTGCGCTGGCCCCTCAACCCCTCCCTGCTGGTGTCATTAAAACCAGGGAGGAAGCGGCTCCCCTGGCATCTTTGGCACGGCTTGGCTTTACACTGTGGACTAAATTATTGATGAAGAGCACTTCTGTCGCACTGTGTTTTACCCACCTTTAAATGAAACAGTGCGGATTGAGCTGTCACTGCCTCCTCACTCCCTGCAACTTCTACATGACATTTATGATGTGGTTCGGATTGCACCGAAGCAATTAATTTCCAGTAGAGTCTGCACTAGGAATGAAGATCCCTGACAATTACCGAGGGCTGGTTTCTCAATGAGAACACGCCACACTCATCAATACAGTACACAAAAGGAAAACATCAAAATATGTCTGAAGGGTCTCTGGAAATTTGTGATCCTCTCCCTTTTGCAAATTGAGTTTGGGATTCCAAGACTTAGTCTTTGCATTCTGTTGTGTTGTTGAAAAGATGGACCCAGTTCCTCAGCACACATTTCACAGACTCCTGCCAGAATTTTTTAAAAGGCTATTGATTGTAAGTTATGTTTATTCTAGTTGAATATTTGTTTCTTTTTGCCAGAAAAATAGGCATTGATATTTGTGTGTGTTTTAAAGTGATTCTATAACTTTAACTTGTTTTTTAATTCATCTAGTAGGTGAATTCATAGCATGTGTATGCATTTTTGTCTAGATATATGTAATGTATATATGTAATGTACACTTGGGCATTTGTGCACCCATGCACATTTTTCAAAGGATACAATAAATATTTCCAAATGTTTAATATTTAATGTTTATTCAATCTATAAAATTTATTCCTATTTATTTAAAATAATCTTCATTCTCATAAATTTTGTAGATTGAAGAGTAGCTTTTATTATATAATAGTTTAAAATATGTGTTGTGCAGTTTTTTAAATTTTAGAATTTGGGAAAATGTCAACTGAGTCTATTTTAATCATTTTAAACATTCTTTCCAAGACATTAAAGAATGGGTTTTAAACTGTTTTGGATTTGTCTGGTCTTCTGAAGGCATTAATATGAAATATTCCCATATGAAAATATTCCCTCAGCTTCCTATTTACAATATTTAATTTCTATAGTAACTTTTTCATTAGAGAACTCACTTTGGCTATGTTCAAAATACTTCACACTCAGCAAGAATGTATTCTAAATTAATATGTTTTTAATTTTTTATCTTGATCTCATTTATTTACCATGGCTTCCAACCCAGTGGTTGAAATGTAGCATGCAAGTAGAGTTACTTTGTAATGAGGGTACCCCTGCAAAAAGTGGCTGCATAGTTTTCTTGATCGCAAAGGCCTCATGTAGCTAGGCGTTGAAAAGTGGAGACTTCTAGAGGTAAACTCTGGAAAGGATGCAGGAAATAGCTAATATAAGAGGGGATTGTCTTTGGCCAGGGTCTATAATGTATACATCAGTTAACTGAGGCTTCTGACCCCAACTAACCCTGCTATGCCACACTCTTATGATAATCCAGGAGTAGACTAGAAAGCACTTCACCTGCTATTCTGCATGCTCTGGTTACTCTCAGCTGTAGTGCATATGTATTGTCAGCATTTAGTGGTGGCCGGTAATGGGCCCATACTTGCTGTATTTGCTTATCCTAAATCTAGGATTTCCCAATTCTTTTTAAAGCGATGAAGAAAGGAGCTATATTTTCTCTCTTTAGTATTAAGATCTGTTTTTTGTTTTGTTTTGTTTTGTTTTGCTTTGTTTTGTTATTAAAGACAATTATTGTACAAAATAAGTCTTTTTGTTCTTAAGAGATGATGTTTTAAAGAGACAGACTCAGGAAAGAAACTTTCTACCTACTGTACTCACTATTGTCTTACAGTATACATAATTTAGAAAGAGAGGAATTTAGTGTATTTTTGTCTCATCAGATTTCCCAGTGACAAGAACCTTCTCCTTTCCACATGTTCTCCAAAGTAAAAATAAATCTCATTGATTTTTGAGGAATATCTTTACAGCATACTTAAGCACCTATTTATATCCAAATATATGCAGAGAAATTCATTATGTTTTTCTACTTGGTGATTTCTTACTCTAACCCTATTAAAAAGACAGAAAAGTAAAGTTCAGGAGATTGGGAAATTCTTATTCTTTTGAATATGGGAAAATGATAATGGTGGCTTGTTGACCTCCTACCTCCTATCATGGTTTCATTGACTACTAAGAGTGAGTTTTTAACACCCTACTTATTCTCAATTGACAGGCAAGCAAAGCAAACCTCAGTAACTCATGGCTTGTCAAAGGGTACAAAGTTAGGGGTAAGACTCAGTCCTTGCATCTAAAGCCAAGCTCTTCCTAGTTAGGTTTACTAGATTCTTCTCTGTTTATTTTAGAATTATGTTAATCACCTTGTTATTATGGGCATCTAATTCTTTTCATTTTGTTTTGAATTTGTTAATTTTTAAGGTTATTTGCAAAGTATTACTCTATTAAGTTTTAAAATGCTGAATTTACATATGTTAGAAAACATGCCCACTCAAGTTCACTATCTGGTTCTGCATTTGTCTTTGCATTTTGAAGCAAGAACTTTTCTTTTACCCATGGAGTTTATTTGTGGCACATCAGTGGTCAGAATAAAGCAAGAGCAATGGACTCTTGTAAAAATGAACAGTTCACACTTGAAATGGTCTTATTTAGTTATATGAAGAAATCAACTATAAAATATTTCAAGTTTGGAGAGTGGTTGACTGTATAAATAATTTATACTAATATCTTTTAATGTATTGAAACTCTTTCTTGTCCATATGAACTATTTGTGTCTATAGGAAGTCATAACTTAAGTTGTTCTTGCACCCATCTTGGTTAATAATTCCTTCCATCCGTGTCCGTTTCTCTGTAGCTTCTTTTGGTAAGAAATGAATTTGACAGATACTTAGGAAAACCTAGTAAAATGCATTTATGTTGCTTTATGTTTTACTTTATTGTGGCCATGGGCTTATGGAAGGACTAGTTTCTTTAAGGATTGAAATTGTTATTAGTAGAATGAATAAATGCGTGCCATTTGTTCCAGTTTTGAAACCTGGTTGTACATAATGAAAACTGGATTTTCCAGGGTGGAAATAGAGATCAGATTGTCAAGGAATAAATTATAGCTTGAGATTCTGGACAATTCTAGATCCTTTTAGCACTCAAAGAGGCTTAGTGCTGCTAGTTAACTTTTCTGGAGTAAGTTATTACTTCAAAATAGTTTCAATAACCTTAGCAGCATCATAAAATGATTCCAGGTGAGTTGCATTAGTGTTAAAGCTAAAGTAGTTTTCATTAATTAAATGATAAATTAATGTTTAAGAACAAAAAGGGCTAAAAGAAAGAAAAATAATCTACTTCTGGATTTTGTAAACCTAAATAATACTAATTGATTTATACATATTTTGATAAATGGAGTTTGAAATGAGTAGTACTTCTCTATCCCACTCTCTACATTTTGAAATTAAACATACTGGCTGCTAAAATTAAACATAATAGAAGCATATGACATGTAAAATATCAATCTGCATTTTAGATAAATAACAGTTACTCATCTCCTCCTTCTTTTTTGCTTGTCTGACATTTTAAACTTCTGAGGAGTGAATGACTTTTGTTGAAGTCTCGACTAATTAATATCTCTTTTCACTAAATACACAGTAAAGCTAGTGTTTCTCCATTCTCAGCACATGCATATATAAGCACAGGCCTATGTATGAAGTTCTATAATTGGTATGATAACCCTTTGGCATTTTGATGCAAAGATGCTGAGCCTACCAAGCGATGACTGAGGAGTTAGAGGGAAGACCAGACTATGTCCATGGTGCAGTTTGGTTGTGGACTCTAGTGTTGACTTGCTCCGTGGCTCCTATGTACATCTACAGCAGCTTTTCCATTTATCCTGCCAACACCTCTAGGCAGCATCCCAATAAACTCACTTTCTGTTTTCTGTTAACTAAAACTAGTTCCTGCCACTGACAACCAAGGTCTTTGCAGAGTTCAACACACACCAAACAATCAAGACAAATAGTGTTAAAAAATATATATAAACCCTGAGAATTGGCAGCCACCTTTTCTGTGGATATT
This sequence comes from Mus minutoides, assembly GCA_902729485.2. Lineage (NCBI taxonomy): Eukaryota > Metazoa > Chordata > Mammalia > Rodentia > Muridae > Mus > Mus minutoides. The sequence goes on from CACVCL010030368.1 coordinate 29,031, forward strand.
CTAATTTAGTGATAAAATGTATTTCATAATAATTAGGAGATATGGTAAAAATGATGATTGTATACTTTCATGCTTTTCTGATTATAATTTTAGCAAATATGCATGGTATCTATAACTGAAAGTCACATTTTATTGAATCACTTGGCATATCAAATGTGTTTATTTATCCTATGGCATATGAAAACAAACCTCAAAGATAAACTCATTTAGTTAGAAAAAAAAGGACCAAAAAAAAAAAAAAAAGAAAAAGGAAATACTCCTCCTGTTTCTACTGGAATATGGCTGACATTCCTAGTATGCTAGTCTATTTTTCTATGAGAAAGAGCTAAGCTTTATGTCCTAATGTTCAAGTTTCTCTTAAAAATACGTTTTTCTGATTATAATGGAGGCAAGTGCTTCCTTTATCATTCTGATGATTTTTCACTTTTGCTGGCTTTCAATATGATGAAGGGGAGAGAGGGAGAGAGAGGGGAAACCAGAGATAAGACATTATATGTACACTCCATCTCTTAACATTTGGTGATTGTTCTCTGAATTTACAAAAGTAAAATGACTGCTCTTGGAGAATGGGGTGGGGATGCTTAGTTTTCAAGCATTCCAAGGCCATTTGATGCCATAATTTATATGCCACTGGAATGAATTGAATGGCTCTAATATCTGTAAGTGCTTGTATAGTAGATTTAATAATTTAATAGAGAGAAGAAAATAGAGGGAAAAGGGAAGAATACATGTCCTCATTTGAAATTACTTTTCATCCTTCAAAGCATAATATGACATTTAGTACTTTTTTTTTTACCAGTATGATAACTAATATATATCTCTCACACTGATCATCTGTTGTTCTTCTCATTATTAAGTTTCTTTATGATAGTCTTCTGTCTCCCATGGTGGGAAATAATCTAGAATGTTTTGGCATATCTTAGGAAGATAATTGATTCTGAAGCCTGTGGAATACTTCATTGCAGAATGAACATTGTAAGATTCACCCTTCTGTTCACATCTTTATATAGTACACCTGGCCACTGGTTCTAACAATTATTTTCCTAGCTCTGGCATCTGAGTGGTCATCATGCCTATATTATAATGCTGAGTCCAGTCCTTCCCTCGTCTTTCTTATGATCTTTTGATAAAAATCACATTACAGATATTACTGAAATTTTTAACCTTTGGAAAATTAAAAATTTTGTAGTTCATGTCTCCTTCCTAGGCCTCTTGTATTCAAAGAAAGCATTTTTGCAAGTAAGCATTGATTTCCAAGTCACTCCTCTGTGGCCTCAAACCACTGTTCTTATAAACTGTTCCAGTTCCATACACCGAGAACTCTTATTGGGATAGAGAAGCACTCAAAGTATGTACAGTGATTTCTGGCTTTCTCTTTCCATCCTCATAGATTTTTCTTCATCTACTGAATTTTACTTACCAACAGCTCACAGATCTTCAGGCTGCTTTCCTGTTGGACATTGTGTGCATTTAAGTAGTCATGACTTGCCATGAATACTGCAAGAGATTTCTAACAAACCTCTGAGTATCTTATTTATTGATTCTAAAGCTTATTTCTATCCATACACTTTGGAAAGCATCATTAGAGAGCACCAACTCGGGGATTAAAACCTCATGTGTTCCAATCCATGTTTTAAGCTTTCCTTTCACTCCATCTCACACAGCTCTACTCTTCAGCTTGCTTCAGCTGTTTAGCTTTCTTTGACATTTCTCACAATCTGCCACCTCGATGGTTTCCCCACTTTGTCTTTCTCTTTGCCCCCTGGTATTGACCAGCTCCTGTGTTCTTGTAAGCTGCCCAGTGACTGTTTCCTGATGACTACCATGGACCATATCCACCTCCTTCGTGAGTCCCATCGATTCCTAGGTAATCGTTCTATGACCATTTGTTTTAGAGAAGAAATGCCTTCGCTGTCCTCTACCATAAATTCCTCTAACCAAGAACTAATTGTTGTCTTTTTTCTTGCTTAATTTTAAAGCTTAATGATTCCTTATTATGGAGTAGGGGTATTATTAAATAGAATTCTTTATAATCTAGGGAGAAATAATGCTCTTGCAAACAACCACAACCATCACCACCACCTGACCTAATAGGAAGAGAAAACTCTGACCGTTGTTTTTTCCTGAGAATAACATTTCTGACTTCCATCACATGGAAGTGTCTGAAAAGTCATGAACTTGTTAGATAGAGACTCTTTAAATCTTATATATTCTTATGTGTACCTTAGTTCATATTTTATTAGGATGCACGTACACCATGATTCTGATCATTCTGATAATTATGGTAATGGAAATTTTAGAATGGAACTTTGTAACATAAAAGGTTTTCTCACTAACTACCCATATTTTCTTATCCCTTGCATTTTGTGTCATTCCATGATTAATGCCACCACCACTTCTTTCCACCTTTCTAGGATTGGGCATCCTGTACCTTTCTCACACATCTTTGAAATCTTTCCCTAAGTTCTTCCTCTTAGTCAGCAGCCATGCACACCTTTGTTTAGTGTTCATAAACCCTTTGTTCCTGTTTGCTTTTGCTTGCTTCTGTGTTATTCCTCTACTGACACTGCTTTCAGAGAGATCTCTTGCTTCTTATATCTATATATCCCTTCTCAGGACTATTTAAGAAACCTTGTCTACTTTAAGGATATCAAGTACATCATTATAACAGCTCTTTTCTTATATGTTACTTTCTTAAGATCCTCTTCTTGATCTTTTATAAAGTAGTTAGCATTAACCACATGTGGAAATATGAAGGCATATCTTATCCTTATGTTCAAAGGTAGGTTGAATGTAGATTTTATCTATATTATGCATAATATAGGCACAGTTCCAAATAATTTTTACAATAGTTCTAATATATTGACTAGTATATTAGTTCTCACATCATATTAATTGATTCAATATTCAATATCAAATTCAGGTATTTACTGCCATGCATGGTAGCTCAGACTTTTAATCCCATTACTCAGGAGGCAGAAGCAGGCAGATCTCTGAGTTTGCAACTTGTCTATTCTCATCTAGAAAAGTAAGTTCCAGAATAGCCAACATTACATAGAGAAATCCTGTCTCAAAAAGACAAAACAAAACAAAAATAACAACCAAATTGAAAAAACAAATAAACCAAGAACAACAACAACAAAGCAAAACACAACATTTAGTTAATTTCAAAAAATGGGAAAATATTTTTAAGCTGTCTTTCTGAACTTGATATTCCCTTACAAATATGCTCAATAATTAGTTAGCCAGAGGCTCCAAAAATTTACACTCTTCAGCAAGTCAGAGAGCTCCTTCTTTAGGTGGTACACTAAGGACAACATTGCTGACTACTGTTGGTACTTAGGAAATACTTTCATTCTCCTTTCTCTGCACTGTTGTGGGAAGAAGTCTACAAGAAGGTTCCCTGGTTATGCTTGCGGGAAAACAAATTACATTCTTGTTGTTCTAGACCATTAAGCTTTGAGATAACCTGTTTTAAATAGGAAACTCATGTTGACCTTGGTAGCACAGACCCGTAATCCCAGGTACCTGGGATTAATTTAAACCCTGATGAAATTACAGACTAAATTCAAAGTTAGCCTGGATAATTTAGTGAGATCTTGTGGTCAGAATGTTTTAGAAGTTGAAGAATGGGTGGAGAATGTAGCTTGGAGTCACATGCTTGTCTGGCATTGTGATGCCCTGGATTTGATGTTTAGCACCAGAAGCAACAGAATTCTGGGGTATTCGCTTAAATTGTCTCCTATCCACTGTTTTATTATTATAAATAAGCACATCAGTTCTAGTACTTGCTACTTCTTTTTGTTATCACAGCATCAGCTTGCTTAAATTGCATAAGTCAACGCATTATCTGTGGTGTGTCTATACATGTATGATCCGTGTTTTGTTTATGTACCCATCTGATGTCTTTCCTCATATGTATCCCTCTTTCATCCACTGCCCCATGCAACCTTCCTAGATCCTAAATGTTCTTTCTCCTTCTTTCTCTCTTTAATGACACTATTTTCTACTTACATAAGGCTTACTGAGAGGTTTCCTTAAGTGAGTACAAACTCATGACATTTGTCTAGAAAGTGTCTGTTTTGTTTCATTTAACAAATGGTATTCAGTCAACCCCAAATCTACAAATGACACAATTTCTTTAATTTTCATATATGAATATAAACTGTTTTGTTTATTTATCCTTCTGCTGAGGAGAATCCTGCTTGGTTCCACATTTTGCCTGTTGGGAATGGTGCTGCTGTGGAACATAGAGCCATGAACAACTGGATATTCAGATGCTCAATAGAATAATCTTGCTGCTATTGGGTTACTAACAGGTAGCAGAGCTGTTGGTCATATGGCAGTTCTATGCTTTCTTTTTATTGTTGCTGGTTAGAATTTCCATAGCATTTCCTGTAAAGCTGTACTAGTTTACATTCCTCTAAAGGTAATACTTGTTACCTGCTTCCTAGCTGTGGAAATATTCTTCATCTGTTCTTCTATGACAATTAGTTGACGACTTATATTTTTGATATTCCTTTCTTCCTTATTCATGTTCTCAGGAAAATAAATACTTTCAATGGTAGCAAGTGTTTCATAAATTTTTACAGTTGTTATAAAATTTAGAACTTGAACATAGTTCGAGATTATTTCTTGATTGTTGAATAAATAAGACAAAGTGATGCTTGATAAGACATAAGATAAGATGAATGAAGATAAGACATAAGAAAGATGAATGAAGCTTCACAGAGGCAGAAATACCCAAGGAGGGCATGAAACCAATTAACAACTGGTTGACAGACAACCACTTATCCACTGAGCATCTTATACCTATACTTTTGGAAAGGAGATAACGTTGGTAAGTGACCATTTTAATGTTGTCTAATGGGACTTAAAATGTCAGAAACAATGAAATTATTGGGTGTATTTGGGACTAATTAACACTCAACACAATAATTATGTGCAATGATAAGCTTTTGAAAATTTGCAGTCTCAACAGGACCTTTTGAAAGCTCCTAGGTCATCAGAATTCTCTCTAACTAAGAGGAGATTCCATCAAGACCTATCTTGTTACTGTAACAAGTCAGAGCACAGGAAGACAGCTATTCATAGCCACAGTTTGTGGCTTCAAGACATTTGCCCTCTAGTGGGAATGAACTGCAGACAGTTTCCTAACCTGCTTCCTGGTCTAAATGACTGGAAGAAAAAAAAAAGAATTAAAAGCTATTTCAGAGTTAGTATTTCACTGGCGTTTAAACATGAGAAAGATGGAAAATATAAACCCATAGCTATATAGTGGAAGAACGGGGAGCAGATAACAAGAGAGAAGAAAGGAAAAGTGAACAGTGCTGGAGAGAGAGGATGGAGTGTAGGGTTTCAGGGTCAGAGTAACAGGGGTCAATACCGGCCACGGCGAGGACAGAGAGAGGCAGCAGGGAAGAAATGAGCCAGATGCACGGAGGAATAAATTGATTTGTGATAAAGGAGGAAATGAAAGTGGAGGAAAAGAAAATACCGTTTAAATAGCACTTTCCATTTTCAGAACACTTTCTAAATATTAGCTAATTAACCCCCATTGCAGTGCCGGGAATTATTATCATAGTTATTATTATTAATAAGTAATGTAAAAGGGGTCAGGAGGGTTAGACATACAATGCTTTAAATCTTGCACAAGTATTTTATTTCTCTGACAGGAAAGCAGTAGCTGGAAGGGGAGTTTTGTTTCGAATCTTGAATCCATTATTGCTTTCTGAGTACCACATTATTATCACGCATCTCTCACCTTCCTGACCTTAGGCCATCTGCATCTATCAATAATTCCTCACCTGCGACTCATCCTTGATAGTTGGGCGGGGAATCCAAAGAGCCTTTAATTCGGTTTTGACACTTTTGATTGATAGAATTATTGTAGCTACTCCCATCACTTCTCAGAACAACATGTGACTTCCCTTGGATGCTCTTTGTTTGCCTCATGGCAGTAGACCCAGGTGCACCACTTAAAGCACCTCTTGTGAGTAAGAGTTTGCAGACATTGTCTTTACTTTGATGCATCGGAAAAAAAAGGTAGGGACTTTTCATTCATTCCGGAAGTTTAGTGTTCTATTTTGTTAATTCACTTTTGTTTTCTGGGGAAAGAGTAGGGATGCATAGTAAAACAGATTGAATAAACATTTAAATGTAGACTGTGAAATTCATTTTTTTGTTCCAGCTAGAATAAGTAAAGGACCATAGACCTTTTATGTAAATTTTGCTTCCATTAGGACCTGACATTCACAAGCTAATTATTCTCCAGGTGGAGGCTGGGACCTCCCTTGTTAACAGTAACATGAGGGGCTGCTTGGTCTGCACCTCTTGCATTCTTCAAGATAGCTGTTATTTCAAAAGTAAATTTTAACATGCCTTTTGATTCATTTTCAATAAAGGGGGAATATTTTGTCCCCTATTAATACTTTGTCTTTTATTTTCTTTTATCTAAATATGCTTTATGAATTCTGTTTTTTTGTTTGTTTGTTTTGTTTTCTTTTGTTTTGAAGCATAAGTAAATGGTACCTATTTCTTAAATGTAGTTTTTTAACTTATATATATATAGTTTTTCAAAAAATTACTATTAAAAATAATTGTATCTTTTTACATGTTTACATTTATTACAGTTTTACATTTATTTATTTTCACTGTGTGTAGGTGCACACGCCACTGTGTGCATGTGGAAGTCAGGGTTATTTGCAGGCATGTGTTGTTTCTTTCTATCATGTAAATCCCAGGGATCAATCTCAGATCCTCAAATGTTCTGAAAGCCATCTCCTCAATCCACTGAGCCTTGCCCAGACCCAAAGCACAATTTTAAGTAGTTTACAAATAAAACAAATTGTTTTACTCATAATGTCTAATAAGGCCATAAAATCTCTTTTATATGAAGCAAATATCTTGTTTCCTGAATTTGAGAAGTTGATCTATTGACAAGTTGGCTGTTTAATGTATGTAAAATATCTTTGTCATTTTTTCAGGTATCTTTACGGTTTTAAAATTATTTGAGACAAAGAATTGTTAGTTGCAAAATGAAAAGTCTACCTGTCTCATGAATATTGTATCATGTTTTTTAAAACAATAGAAGAGATACAGCAAATCTAACAAGATAAAACTGTAAGTAAATGGTATGTACTTCCTCAAATGTACCCTCATAGCTTTATAGTCATTGTTTGATACAACATGTGAGATCTTGTACATTTCTCTTCATCTTAAAATTTATTTGTGTGTTTTGACATAAGTTTATTAATTTGTTTTTGAAATGATATACTATCCCAGAATTCCTCTCTGGAGCTGCTACTGTCTCTTAACAATGATGACAAAACAGGGCTCAGAGAACTCCTTGGAGAGGAGGCAGAAACCATGGAGAGAAGAGCCAGGGGCCCTGGCAGGGGAGGGGAGGATGCCAGGGAAACAAGGCCTTCTAAGCACAGCACAACCAGAACAATATGAACTCACAGAGAGTTAGGCAGCATGCACAGAGCCTGCATGGGTCTGCATCAGATGAGGCTCTGGAGCTGAGAGAAGTGAACAGAAGCCCCCACCCTTAACCCAGAAGCTACCTCCAACTGATAACCACTTGTAAAGGAAAAATTAGTTATGTGCAAGGGAGTCTCCCTGGAGAAACAAACCACTCCTAAGGGTAGGTTCCATGCCCAGCAGTAGATGGCCAACAGAAAACAGACCTGGTGGCATCTTTGGAGGTTTTTTGTCTTATAATACTGCAACGTGGCTTTTTTTTTTTTAAACCTTAAAGACATTTGCATATGCATTACGGCTTCCAGTTTTGTGTTTTTACGAGATTTCTTTTTGTGTGAATGTGTGTTTGTGTGTTCCTTGTGCTTTTTTTGCTTTTCTTCTAGTTTTGTCCTATTCCAATTTGGTTTTGCTTTATTTTATTTTATTTTATTTTATTTCATTATCTAGATGCCTATTTGTTTTCTAATGAGAGACAGAAAGGGTGTAGGTCCCAATGGGAGGGGAAAAAGGAGGGACTAGGAGGAGTTCAAGAAAAAGAAACCATAGTAAGAATATATGGTAGGGGGAAAACCTATTTTCAATAACAGAAAAATGTTACAAATGTTAACAAAATTAAGAGTTTTCAATTCATAAGATTTCTCCTTGCAGAATTTTATTGGAGAAGATAATGCTTTTTTATGTCCTTCTTATGGTTGGGAGAATATAATGTGTCCTTGGGCTCATCTACCTGTGTGTGCTAAAAGAGGAGAAATAATTGCAGTTAAAAAACTCTGTTTTGTCAACAACTTGTTATAATTTCTTTATATTACCAGCATCATAAAGTCACTGTGATCTCACAAGATTATTTTGGGCAATAGAAATCCCTAGAGAAAAATTGTTATAAGGAAATAGAAACTGGCTTTGAAGATCTTGTCCTATATCTGTCAATCTTTAAAAACAATGACGTTCATAAGAAACTAGTGTCTGTGCCTCTGTGCTCTCAAAGAATACGTACCCACTGTAAAGCAGAAACTAAAACATATGAGGTAATCAGAAAGTCATTTGGAACTCCAAATTATTTGCTCCATTACAGAACTTGAGAAAAGAGAGGAATGATACTGGCCTCGAATTCTTTCAAAAGATACTACAGGGTGTAACATCTCAAGGGACAGTGTGCCTGTGGAAATTATCCTTTCAGCACTACACACACATTGCCCACTGTGTATTAGTCTATGGCTGTGATACACATCATGAGCAGCACACACTTTCTGTTCCATTCCTTTCTGAAGAGTGTGATGCTTTTCCTATGGGAGGTCTCTCAGCCCACCGTGTCATCAGCTGGTGCCTTAAACTGTGAAAATCGTACAAGTTCTATAGTGCTATACAGCTAGCCTCTAATGATGTTCTCTGAGGGCTTTGGTATTTTCTTGCAAACTGATATTTAATGATGCATGAGTGAAACATTTAATTAAAAACCCTTAAATTTGGGAATGTGCAAAACTTGGAAGTTTATGATTTAGAGGGAGCTATTAACTATTAGGAAATTTATTTTTTGAATATATGCTAAAATATTTGATGAAAACTAATGATTAACCTCAAGATTGGCTTTCTAAGATGAGTCTGAAAGAAATACAGGTGTGTTGTTAGCAATACTTCCCAAATAATACAGGTGGACTAAAATCAACATAAACCATTTTATATCTGTTTTATAAGGAGGAAATATGGCCTGGAAGTCTGTCAAGATCCATCACAGAAAGCACGGTGTTCTATCTTTTCTAACAGCATTTTCTAGAATTCTTGAATTGAGTATCAGAGTAACAGTGTTTTATGTACATAATTAAACATATGATATTGGCTGGAACAAATAGATAAATTTACTGCTGTTTCTTTCTTCTTGAGTTGCCCCCCCCCCCGAAAGAAGATACTACCAGTGTGATGTTTCTAGCAGTAGGTCTTCTAAACTAGCCTAAACTAGTATGGCAGGTAGAAATGTCCTCAAAGGAAATGTAACATGCTTTTTCCTCTGGCAAAGATGTGCAAAATTGAAATATACTATTTTTTCCCAGCAAGCAAGCAGGCTGCACATATATCTATTATTATTCAGCATCAAACCAAAGAGTCTGATTCTGAATTCCAATTCCTACAGACTATGGAGCTCCCAATTATGGAATCTGCAACTGCTGGTTCTGGGATGATCAAGGAGCATGCTGTTTGAAAGACCACAATTTGGCTGTAAGTAATCAATACACTATTTCAAAAGCCATCTCGATGCACAGTTTGATTTAGCGATGCAGAGAGCACCACACGGAAGCCTGCCCCACAAGTCTTGTTAAGGCAGTGTCTCCTAAGTTAGTGTACTTTGTCCTATTTGTTCATTTTTGGAGACACCAGAACATTTTATTTTTCACTGACATTCATGGATCTTTTTTGAATTATAAAGGAAAGAGGATCATGGTTTAAAATTAAACACAACCCCCTCCTTCCTAGCTCCTGCCTCTAGCCCTCTCTTCTTTCCTGGTCCTGAAATGAAGAGAGAGTACAGTGTATAATTTAAACTTCCCATGGGCCATAAAACATGCAGACTCCTCTGCTGAAAGTAATGTTTGTCGATTTGGAGTTTTACAAAATTCGATAGTATTTAATCATTATTCCAATAAGAAGAAAAGCATTATTGAGGTATGAAGAAATATGATGCCCTTTAACAGCCTATATTGTCTTTCTTATTTTTAAATCTGAGAAATAGAAAATACTGGGAAGTGAAGTGCTCCAGATAAAATAGGTTGAAAAATCTTGCTAGATCCAGGATTAGAACCTGAATCTTCATTATCCTACAGCTTGTAGGCGGGCTAGCACTTACTGCTGAGACACAAAGGAAAAATCATACCACCTAGACTGAATTCACAGTCCATCCCACCCTTACCTGCCGCCCCCTCTCCCATCTTGAAGCTAGTTAATCCCACACCACCTAGACTGAGCTCACAGTCCAACCCCACATCACCTAGACTGAGCTGAACCCCACTCATGCCACCACTGCTCCTGAAGTTGGTGGACCCGGATCCCCAATGAAAGGCATTGTAATGCCTGTGTTGGAGATTTCAAGTTTTTGCCTAATCCACAAAAGCAATTCATCTTTAATGATTTATTGGTGACATGGATGCAAACGTAAATGGTTGCTTTGTTATTATTTGGGATGCTTGACTGATTGGAAAGGAGTATGTATCCAGTTGACTGAAGAAGATTAGATAACAGAGTGGAGTGCGGATAGGGCAGGGGGAGTAGGAGAGTGAGAGGAAAGACAATCTTCCGTGACCCTCTAGAGAACTCCCTGAACTCCTAAGAAATATAAAGGCAATGAGGACACTGACAAAAAACACTTGATCTGGGCTTTTTCCTTAATTAAATTAGAGCTATTTGAGTAGCTGACTGAATAATGGGGTCAGGGAGACAAGAGCAGCAATCTTAAGGAATTTTTCGTTCATTATGTTTATAGATTGTTTTGCTTTTTTTTCTTTTCAGCAGCACATGGGAAGGCAGGGTAACTTCTTGTTTGTACTATGTGGGTTAGCTTAGAAATTTTTGCACACCATATATACTAAGAAGTAAGATAACTGCATGGCCAGGCTGGTAGTGTCACACAGTTGGATACTGCCCCAAAGGGGGCAGGAGCAGTGTTATCCTTCCTTGCACCTCTGGGACTTCACTGGCACTAGAGTGTGTGAATGGGGATGGAAGAGGGAAGCAGACTTGTACAGCCAGGCTCCTGGGTTCAGTGCTGTCTTTAGCTATACTCATAAATGGACATTGTATTGGAGTTACAGATTATAAGTGATATTTGCTAGTACTTCATGGTCTGCTCTGGAATATGAGGTAACAGGAGAGTGGGGTACATATAAGGCAGGATGATGTGAGGTGCATATATCTCCACAAACTCCTCAGGAATGTGCCAATCATTCCCAGTGGATCAGAAGAGATTCCTAGTGGAAACTGCTTCAGGAACAGAGAGGACCTATTTGTTTGGAGGGTCCTAGTTTTTAACAACAAAATGAGAAATTGTCAACCAGCTGAAGGACTGGATCAGCTTGTGTCTGGTGGAACGGGAGTGCTCTCTGCTGTTCAAGAGCAGAAGTGCATGTACAGAAGGTTCCTGCCAAATCCTTAAGGCAGGTTATCTGAAACATTTAAAGATGCTTCCTTCAAAAGCTAGATGTATTTGGGGGATCCCAGCATTTGGCTCCACTAAATGGTGCAGTTTTGGACTGTAAGGACATAGTATCCAGGCTAAGCATCCAATGATATCAGAACCCACACAGAATATAGCTTTTTTATTCTCACTTGGGCAAGGGGGTATAGAATTAATTACACTGGAATGATATGTATGTGGGGTATTTTTCATGGGCAGAAGTGCTATCATAAACTATTCATATGCTTCCTTCTTTATGAGTGGTCAGTATTTCTACATCAGGGAAACCAGATTATTGGAACTCCATATTTGGAGCTTCTTGCATATTTGCTTTTGAAATGTGTGTTATATAAGCTATGAAGTTAACATGGTCTAAAATCACGCACAGGATTCTACATGGTGTTGAGGGTTAGGACTAAGATGTGCAACAGGGGTCTTAGGGAATGATACTAGTTACTGCAGGACTGCCATTTGCCAACATCAAATTTAACATTGGTTGCATCTGTAGATGTTATTGTATCTATTGTTTCTTATAGGGTGCTAAAGATCTTAAAATCATTACTGACTAAATGGCTAGCAAGTAAAAGGTTGCATTTTCAGTATTATCCACCTATGTCCGATATTTGCAGAACCGTTACAACATGAGAAAGACAAAAATATGAGTGACTTTAAATAGTTTCTTTTTTAAAAAAAATAACTGTGACAAAATATTAATAATGTAAAAATTACAGGATCGTCATTTTAAAACCTACAATTTAAAAATACCAAGCACATTAATATCATGCAGTCATCACTAAGATATTTTCGGAATCCTCTTTCCAATCTGAAACTCCACCCATTACACAACAGAAAGCCATCTTCATTTCGACCCTTTGTATGTTTGTATATGTGTGGATACATATTTATTCATGTGTGTGAGTGTGTATGTGCTATGGCACACATATGGAGGTCAGAGGACAACCTCAATGCTTGTCTTGGTTACATAGCTCCTTTCACATAGAGTCTCTTCATTCTTGTGTACTTTAGGCTAGATGGCATGAGAGCTTCTCCGAATCCTCCTGTCCTCAACTAGCAATTCACTGAAGGATTGCTGGGGTTACTCACACTTCGCTTCATTGCCTCCGACTGTATATGAATTCTAGAGATCCAGTGTTAGGTCCTTATGATTGGACCTTATTAATACCCACTGAGCTATAGCTCTGTCCCCAGCAAAAATCCATTAAGGCATGCAACTGTTGCCTGAGTATGAGACAGGAGAATTACTTTTGCCCATGAGTTCATTCACTGACAGGTATCTGTGATGTTGCTACTTTTATCATTCCACACAAATTTTAGAATATAACATATTTACCAATGAAGTAAATTTTAATTTTTATACAAGGGACTTTTTGTATACTTAGTAACAGCTAATGTCCCACTCAGTAGTTAAATCAGAAGGATTCCATTAGTCAACCATAGTGTAGAAGTTTTCATCAATGCCAAGTAACATTAAAGAGAGCACTGTTATTAATCATTATGCTTAAATAACCATGGCATATGCAAGTACTAATTTGACTTGGAAACCAAACGATGATCAATTAAAAAACTAAAGGGAGATAGTTAAGGAAAATTGCCAACCACCAAGTTGCTATACAGAACGCAAACATATTTTACCCGGACCCTGAGCAAGAGTCAGAAGCAGATAAACAGTTTAAGCACAGCAATAGATTATATTTTCCATCTGCTTCTTTTGGAAACATAAGCTTTTCTGGACTCATTCTATTTCATTGTATGGCTGTATGATTGAGAGAGAGTGGTAGTACCTTAGCTCTCATAACTTTATGCTATCTATTTTAATAAATGGCAGAGAAGTGCCAAATTCTCCAACTGTGATCAGAATTTTTAAAGATATTTTTGCTCCTGTACTTGAGAGTATTCAAGTTGTTCTTCAAGTTTAGTCACACAGTACAACTTAGAAACTACTCTACTGTTGTGCCAGAATGTTGGCCTGCCATGAGTAGGGCCCTTGCCTCAACCTTACCATGTGTATCATAACTCCCTTGTAGACTTTTCAGTGTAATTCCATAATTCTGACCATTACAAAATTTTTGAATTGAAAATCTATATGCCTCCTAATTTTTTTTCACTGTGGCCATAAAAAGCAGCAGCTCTGACTTCAAACCCAAGATCCCAGTGACTTTCAGTGACAGACACTCAGCACCTTCTTTACTTGGCACATGGTAACTGTGAAAGAGTTTGGAGGGTAAACGCATTTTGTTCTCTTAATTCAGGATAGCAATGGAGGCAATAGTCAAGAAACTGTCTTCAGGAAAGATGGTCACAACCTAATGCTCTGGGGGACATTTTATTAACTGACAAGTTCAAATCACCTAGAACTTTCATTCCTAAATGAAAGTGCTGAGTATACACAGGTGGCCTGATGCTGGGGGAGGGTGGGGGGGGGGGACTTGGCTTACAGGAATACTGCAACATTTGCTTTTTCTGGGATCCACAAAGACTTTAAAACACAAGCATGACATTGAAAAATATCATTTTACACCTGTCACTTTTGGTCTCACAAAGGTCAGTAACAGCAAGATAGGAATATTATAGCACAACAGGAAGTAACAGCTGTACAGTTCCCAGAGAAACTACGATAATATCTACCTTTTATATCATACTTTTCTTATAAAAATCTATTCCTAGCAATTGACACATTTGTCTTTTTGATCAGATCCTTTTCCTGAGGTAGCCAGAGGTGAATGTCGCTTTGGTAAAGCTGAGTTGGGAAAAGGGAGAAATTCGTCACAGGTCCCAGAACCCCTGGAAGACTTTCCACAACTGGCCTTTGATAGATAGTATAATCCTCCCCAAACTGAAGGTTGGTTTTATCTTTCTTTCCCATCTTCCATATAATTTAAGAAAGCTCTCAAAATGAAGTCAAATTTATACCTCATTGACAAAAGTGCTGATGAAGGAAAGAATAAAATTTCTGTAGGAAACTGGAGGTGTCTCCACAGGACTGTCTCACCTCAACATTTAGGGTTCTGGCAGGATTGTGGAGTAGCTTACCTCCATGGACACACCCTTTCCATTTGGTGTGTACAAGTTTTGGACCAAGCATGACCAGTAGATCTGACCCAGATGATAAAAGCAGGACCCTGGTCACATTTAAAAATAAGTGTAGCTTTATTGTATTGCAAGAGTTAAGGATTATTGTATCACTACCAATTAAGGGTGATGTGAAACTGACTGCTCTAGTTGGTAGGTACTTATATTATGTAATAGGTGGGATTATTTTAACACTTTTCTATTAATTTTCTAATATACAGAGGCTATAGATATAAATCTGTTATTTAATTTATTGATTTTCAAATATTTTGAATTTTAAATATAAAATTCCCTGCTTTTCATAGACTGCTTTCCATGTTTTGCATTTGAAATTTCAACAGATTTTGTGAGCTACACGCAAAGCAAAGTCAATCAGGAACACACAGGACATTTTATCCTGGATATTTCATATTCAAGCAGGAAAGGTTATTTCTGATCTTGAGTGAACCCAGGATAGAGATATTTCAACAAAGCAAGGCTAAATTTTCACTTGTTCATGGAAGAGTTGTCAAGTAGCTGAAAGTTTATGTTAAAAATCAAATTGCAAATTAAAATTCTGGGAGAATAAGTCAAAGTCTTTCATTCAGAAGAGTATCTTCTGTTTAACTTTCCCTAATTCATATCATTACAACCCCTGGGATTATAGTCCAAGTGAATACAGATGGAAGACTGGCATGTAGCCTAAGTTATGTAGAAGTAAAAGTGTGTAAATGGAGACCCCCCCAAAGGTACCATGGGTATTTCAGGCTCTCTGGGATAGAGTGGGGCTCTACATCCTCACTTCTCCTCTCCTTGGGTACTCTTAATTGTTGCACATGGTTCCATGGTTTGTCTTTTGTTTCACAAACTCCATTTTCTAGGGAGAGGATTGACTTTCTTTGACCTCTCTCCCAATTCTAATTTCCATTTCTTTCTTCCTTCTGACCAGTACCATTTTTATCCTTAAGAGCTTTTATAGGTACAGTTATCTTTAGACAGATGTAAAGAGGTCTAGGTTAGTAACTAACCAACTCTCTGATTTCAATGTCTCATATGATGTACTAATGGATATTAGCTGAGGAACAAGATCTTTGTGGCAAAAGTGAGGCCAGAGGACACTTTTGAAGTCCATAAATACTTTGGGAAGGCATGGGCAGTGAAAAAGTTCCTTCAAATAAACAAAACAAAATGAATTTTGTCATAATTATAATACATTTCATATCTTCTTTTAGTTGTAAGATATAAAGTATGCAACAGAAATAAACTCAAAGGAGTCTGTTGGATCACAGCAAGCTACAACAATGTTTACCAAGAAAGTTCTAATTATGAGAACACAGTGACTATAACCAGATTGCTCAGTGATGCTCTCTTATTACTCAGCAGTGCTCTATGCAATACCTCTTAGGGGCCAAAGCCTTTAGAGGAGCAGTGCTCACAATCCTCTTATGAGCTGGAAGTATCCAGGAATTCCATTCCCCATGGGAAGTCTTTTTGCGTACTTCAGTTCAATGAACGACTTGTGAGATTAGGATATGTATGCTGACTTTGAAGCCAAGGCAGAAAAGTAAACAAGCAAGCATTCTTTCAAATGTCAAAAGGCTATTCACACTTTAAATTTATTGTATGTGTCATTTTGGTAGATTTGTGTTTGTAAAATTCGTTTCTTTCCAAGAATGTCCATCAACTGATATAATATATTTATTATATTTTTATAATGAATCTGCACATGTATTTGGCAAGGTTAGGGTGTAGAATTGAAGAGTCTGAAACAGAGTGAAATCTGGCTTATGCACACATTGAACTCATGTGGTTACTCTTTTTTTTAACTCATCACACACTTCACTGACTACAGCTAACTGGAAGACAAACATCCATTTATCTATATATTTCACTGATACAGCTACAAAGTTCATGTTTGCTCAGGTCTCTGCAATTAATAAAGGACATTTAGGCACATCTTTTCATTTGGTACTGACAAGTCTTCTATTGAGTTAAATACTGATTCTTACAACTAAAGAAAAAAGCACAAACACTCTAAGCAGCCCAAGTGAAAATGTATGTGATTTAGATCCCAATGGTGAGGAGTGCTTGGTTCCAAATCCATTGCTCTTCTGAGCACAATTATGGTGCTAATGCTTGGTAGAAGCTATGGTGAGCTAACGTTTCTGAAGGAGTAAGAACTCCAGAGGGCTAGTTTCTCACACTTCCTTATTAGCATCCCAACACTGAAAGGGAGGTATGACATGAGGGTATCCTGACAAATGCACTATAAGGCAAGACAGTATAACAACAGAAGATTAACCTCCATCCTATTTGACTTCAAGCTATTTCTCAACTTAGTGAGTAGCTAGATTGCAACATATCTAATACCGGTGGTCAACAATCCATAGCTCCTTGGGCCCAATTCAGTCCATATTTATTAAGAAAGACTTATTGAAGCATTGTTATACCTAATTGCTTATGTAATTTGCTATCATGTTTCCTACATTGTCATTGCAGGACTGAGTCACTGTGTCGGAGGTCAAATGCTTTGTGAAGCACTTTCCCAAGACAGTGTATTTGTCTCCTGTCTTTGTTCCTTCGTACTTTATTTCATGTCAATATTTTATTCTCCCTTAAGTTACTCTGTTTTCTCTACCATTAGTATTTTATCAAAGAAAAAATTCATGTATGGCTCTAGCTAATCAGGGTATTTGTTTTAGCTAGCAGTAACTTGGTTGGCATGGCTGAAGGTCCTAGGATAAGGCACCTTCCTCATCCCTAGAACTCAGAAAGGCACTTTCTCAGAGTGTATCACATTTCTACAAGTGCAAGCTCAATTAAAGAATTTTTGCTTTTAATTTCCCCAGCTCTTTATTGTCACTCAGCCTTGGGTTGAACCTGCAAGGTTGGTAAGAGGTGCCCCCAGAGACCTGCTTCAGATGCTTCTAAGCAGTGGAGGTTTCCCAACGTGTGCTCCACACAAAACCAAACAATACAAATAATGCTTCTATTATGCCTTCTTTCCTTCGACTGGCTTCAGGGGCAAGACTATCATCATAAAACACAAAGCTGCTATAGAAATGGACAGACAGGGGAGAGGAATCCCAGAGCCTCAGAATCTCAATAGAAACTTTCTCCAAATTGACAGCTGGAAACTGCAGGGTTTTTTCTTGATTATTCGCCAAAATGTGAAGATTACTCATTGCAATGGGCAGCGGCAGAAAAAAATTCACTGTTATCCACATGTAAAGTAAGAGGTTATCGGAGAGATTATGCTTATGCCCCTTAAAATATTAACTGAGGAACAGCTATATATTTTTAGGATGCCAGGTTATTATGTAAGTGTAGGGATGTCAGCTTGAGCAATTTCTTCCACTGAGTTCCTAGATTTCCTCATCATCAGACAATAACCAAATACTCCAATGGTGGTAGATGAATGTGAACTTTGTGGACACCCTTTATTATGTGGGTTTCAAACTGGTTGCTCTATTTTAAACAAGGAACAACTGGGTTATCCTTTCTTTAAGACATTCTTTATTTAATCATGTCCCATGCCTCTCCTTCTCCCAATTCTCTGTTGCATTAAGGTTTTCAGTATTTAGAGCAAAAGATGATTTTGTGTTAAGTTCATGAATTGTGTACCTGCAATTTATAATGCAGGTACAATCTGGTAATACAAAACTGCTATACAGAGAGGATACTTTGATAGAACACAGTTAAAAATTAAGCAAAACAAAACTCTCTCTTTTTCAGAATTCTGCTTATCCCATTGGATATCCTCAGACACCATATTTTATTGTCTAGAGAAAAAGCACAAATCTACCCAGCTTTTCCCAAGTTAAATTGATAGTTATCTCACTGAGAAATGCTGATGATTGAATTCAGATATTGAAAGTGATATCCCTTTTATCTATAGCATTGAGGAAGTTTGCAAATATATATTTGCTTTTGGCACAACATGTAAAGAATCATGGTTTTGGTGAGAAAAAAATACAGATTTGGTAAAGCTACTCAGTATATTTTAACTTAAGGTTGTGATTAGATGACTGCCTCTGTACTGAGTGTCAATCTATGAGGCAAGCAGCAGAAACATCCCCACTTTTTGACACACCAAGTCCTATAGCTGAATGCTTATACCGTGTCTAATCTTTCCTACTCTATCCCCTGTCCAGTCCATCAAAGGAAAGCAAAGCTATCAGAAAGCAGCCCCTTGCTCTGCTGTCCTCTCAAAAGTGTTCCCTGGTTGACTAACAGTATACCAGCTAGTCAAAGCCCACACTTGCCTGTAGTTTTTGTCAGCCTTCTGAAAGAAGAAAACATGCTAGCAGATATATTGTACCTATCTCAAAGTCAGTGGTTCTCATAGGAATGTCTAGACATACTGATCTTATCTGAACACTTTATTATTCAGTTATAAATAACAGCAGTTGCTGCCTCCATAACCCTCTTAGCTCCCATGGTCGTCTGGCTCAAGAAATGCAAATAACTCACGTGGGCTTCAAAAACTGACAACAGGTCCTGTTGCTGTACAAGATTGTCTACCATTAGAACAACACTCTAAAATTCCCTGGATAACTGTCCTTAAATCTCACACATGGGTTCTTCACTTTGTTATTGAGTAGCAACATCAGAAATTAAACCTCAGAAGTGTCCAAAAGCAATTATAAAATGAGGAGATTATAGTGCTAATCTTGTAAATGAGGACTCACATAAAATGTGAGAACATTAGCTGTAAAAGCAGCAGTAATGATGCTAAACACAATACAAAATTTTCAACTATTAATTCCTGTACTCTGTTCCCCTATTAGACATGATTAAGTTCAAAGAACCATCACCAAATTGATTGTAGAAACAATATCACCACCATCATGTGCTGGCAAAATACAAATAGCTTTGTCATTCTGTCCTATGGGCACTTACTAATGTAACAAGAATCAGATGTGTATCCCCTGAAGTAAGAACACAGGACATTTGAAGGCTCAGAGCACAGCTGCAAACTTGCATGCTAATAAACCTGACTTTAAAAATACCAATCATAGCAGAGATAAAAAAACATATAGAGAATTAATGTTTTTAGTCTGACTGCTGCACTTTGCTGGTCACAAAGGGCTTTAGCTTTTGAACTATTGTTGTTTGATATTTTTTTCACCCTACATGTTAATGTAAGTCAATGTAATTTTTTTGAATATAAGCTAGATCTTTGCTTCTTTTTACATGAATGAACATTAATGGATCTCTTAATGTACAAAGAGGAAAACTCAGAAGACTATGGTATGGGCTTAGTCCTGCTATCATTTTACAGTATCACTAAGAAGAAACACACACACACACACACACACACACACACACACACACACCAAAGTCATTTTTTCTTACATGGGAATAAATCTATAGTTAACAATAATATGGACAAATCACAGCATTACTGATGTAGTTCAGAAAAAAGAAGGTAGATGTGGCCTCTTGTCAGGCCTTGACTCAGAAGCCATTACCTAGGACTTTTGTAAAATGCTCTTTTTGTGGTGGGGTAGGGTGAATCCAGACCCCTGTCTTCAGACAATGTGAAGATTGTCAGGCTTTTCCTAATCTGTCCTTTCTAATCTCTATCACCTCATGCCAGCCAACCAGCTCTGTACTAAAAGAAAGTAACTGTGTTGATTACCAGATTTGTTTGTTAGGCACAGTTCCAATCTGATGACAAGACAAAATTACCCACTATCAAACTTGTGTCTCCAGAAATGAGTTGAATCTTCATCTTGGTATTTAATGGCTGTCCAGGGGGGTTGCAATATTATACCAGTGATGAGTTTTAAGCAGTAGAACTTGCAAAGAGTAATAATTCTGGGTGGACCTACTTAAGGAACATTGTAGCACCTTTGCTTACTGAGTTCCAAAATGCCAGTCTCTGATAACTAGCAGTGAGGATTGCTGTGGTAGCAGGGTAGAGTTTGTGCTTTGTTTATCTCATAGATTTTCAGGAAAATTACAAAAATCTTTGAAATATATGAATTTTAGGAAAATGTATCAGCACATGGAATAAAACCTTTGTTTGGAATTTCCTTACTAATCATTTTTGTGCAAATTGTTTTAAAAGAATTATCCCATAATCAGTCATTAAACTCAGACACTATGGCATAGGACAGCTAGTGCCTACTTAAGGGACCCTGATATAGCTGTCTTGTACAGAAGTGGATGCTCGTAATCATCTATAAGAGGGAACACAGGGCCCACAATGGAGAAGCTAGAGATAGAACCCCAGGAGCTGAAGGGGTCTGCAACCCTAGAAGAGGATCAACGATATGAACTAACCAGAACCCCCAGAACTCGTGTCTCTAGCTCCATATGTAGCAGAAGATGGCCTAGTCGGTCATCATTGGGAAGAGAGGCCCCTTGGTACTGCAATCTTTATATGCCCCAATACAGGGGAACGCCAGGGCCAAGAAGTGGGAGTGGGTGGACAGGCGAGCAGGGAGAGGGGAGGGGGGAGGGGACTATC
>CACVCL010030369.1:0-50220 GCA_902729485.2 Mus minutoides
TTGATTGTCTTGTCTATGCTCCCTATAGAATCTTCTGTGCCTGAGATTCTCTCTTCCATCTCTTGCATTCTGTTGCTGATGCTCATATCTATGGTTCCTGATTTTTTTCCTATGGTTTCTATCTCCAGGGTTATCTCCTTTTGGTTTTTCTTAATTGTTTCTATTTCCATTTTTAGGTCCTGGATGGTTTTGTTCCATTTCATCACCTGTTTGGTATTGTTTTCCTGTAACTCTCTACGTATTTCTTCTTTAAATGCTTCTAGTTGTTTATCTGTGCTTGTATTTATCTGTTCCTGTATTTCCTTCTTATAGTCCTCCATCATCATCATGACGAGTGACTTTATATCCTGTCCTGCTTTTCTGGTGTGCTGTTGTATCTAGGACTTGAAGTGGTGGGTGAGTTTGGATCTGGTGATGCCAAGTACCCTTGGATTCTGTTGCTTCTGTTCTTATGTTTACCTCCTGCCATCCCTGCCCAAGGAGACCTGGTGTTGGTGCAGACCAGAAGGGAGCGTCTGTCCTGTCCTGGGCCTTTATCAATCTCCCGCTGGTGTCTCAGGTCGCTCGCAATTGGGCCGGAACAGATGCTGAGTTCAGCTGCTCACCTGTGGTCCCAAGAAAGCATGGGGAGTCCGAAGGGGCCTCAGAGAGAGTGCGCAGAGCCTGTGCCCAAGCCCTGAGCTGGTGCGGGGTGCACCGAGCTGGACCTGAAGGAAGAGTTTGTCCTGCTCTGGGCCTTTATCAGTCTCCTGGCTGGTGTCTCCTGCGCCTTGTGCTGGAGCAGTGTGGGCCAGAAGGGAAGGGGTCCGCTGCCGCCCTGCCTATCTCCCGGCTGCAGGCTCAGGTCCCACGAGATTGGACTGGAACAGATGTATGTTCCTCTGACCAGTGTTCCCGAGATCTCAGTGTTCCCGAGATCTCTAGGAGAGTCCCGCTGGAAACCTGGGTGGGTCCGCAGCCCCCGGGCCTTGCGCCCTGTGCTGGAGCAGTGTGGACCGGAAGGGAAGGGGTCCATTGCCCACCTGTCTGTCTCCTGGCTGCAGACTCAGGTCCCATGAGATTGGACTGTCTGTCTCCTGGGTATAGACTCAAGTCCCACGAAATTGGACTGGGACAGATGTATGTTCCTCTCACCAGTGTTCCCGAGATCTCAGTGTTCCCGAGATCACTAGGAGAGTCCCGCTGGAAACCTGGGTGGGTCCGCAGCCCCCGGGCCTTGCGCCCTGTGCTGGGGCGGAGTGGACCGGAAGGGAAGGGGTCCGCTGCTGCCCTGTCTATCTCCCGGCTGCAGACTCAGGTCTTTCTTTCTTTCTTTCTGACAGGGTTTCTTTGTATAGCCCTGGCTGTCCTGGAACTCACTTTGTAGACCAGGCTGGCCTGGAACTCAGAAATCCACCTGCCTCTGCCTCCCGAGTGCTGGGATTAAAGGCGTGCGCCACCATGCCCGGCTATACATCTGTTTCTATTAAGTCGATTTTGTTCAATATTAGAATGGCTACTCCAGCTTGTTTCTTGGGACCATTTGCTTGGAAAATTGTTTTCCAACTTTTTACTCCAAGGTAGTGTCTGTCTTTGTCACTGAGATGAGTTTCCTCTGTGCAGCAAAATGCTGGGTCCTGTTTACATATCTAGTCTGTTAGTCTATGTTTTTTATTGGGGAGTTGAGTCCATTAATGTTGAGATATTAAGGAAATTCTGTTATTTTTGTTGTTAGAGGTGGAATTATGTTGTGTGGCTATCTTCTTTTGGGTTTGTTGAAAGATTACTTTATTGCTTTTTCTAGGGTGTAGTTTTCCTCCTTGTGTTGGTGTTTTCCATCTATTATCCTTTGTAGAGCTGGATTTGTGGAAAAATATTGTGTAAATTTGGTTTTATCATGGAATACTTTGGTTTCTCCATCTATGGTAATTGAGAGTTTTTCTGGGTATAGTAGCCTGGCCTGGCATTTGTGTTCTTTTAGGGTCTGTATGACATCTGGCCAGGATCTTCTAGCTTTCATAGTCTCTGGTAAGAAGTCTGGTGTAATTCTGATAGGGCTGCCTTTATATGTTACTTGACCTTTTTCCCTTACTGCTTTTAATATTCTTTCTTTGTTTAGTGCATTTGGTGTTTTGATTATTATGTGACAGGAGGAATTTCTTTTCTGCTCCAATCTATTTGGTGTTCTGTAGGCCTCTTGTATGTTCATGGGCATCACTTTCTTTAGGTTAGGGAAGTTTTCTGCTATAATTTTGTTGAAGATATTTACTGGCCCTTTAAGTTGGGAATCTTCACTCTCTTCTATACCTATTATCCTTAGGTTTGGTCTTCTCATTGTGTCCTGAATTTCCTGGATGTTTTTGGTTAGGAGCTTTTTGCCTTTTGCATTTTCTCTGACTGTTGTGTAAATGTTTTCTAAGGTATCTTCTGCACCTGAGATTCTCTCTTCTATCTCTTGTGTTCTGTTGGTGATGCTTGAATCTATGACTCCTAGATTTTCTAACTCTAGGGTTGTCTCCCTTTGTAATTTTTTAAAAAATTGTTTCTACTTCTGTTTTTAGATCTTGGATGGTTTTGTTCCTTTCCTTCGCCTGTTTTATTGTGTTTTCCTGCAATTCTTTAAGGGATCTTTGTGTTTCCTCTTTAAGGGCTTCTACCTGTTTACCTGTGTTCTCCTGTATTTCTTTAAGGGAGTTATTTATGTCTTTCTTTCTTTTTTTTTTTTTTTTAAGATTTATTTATTATATGTAAGTACATATGATGCCCAGAAGAGGGCGTCCGATCCCGTTATGGATGGTTGTGAGCCTCCATGTGGTTGCTAGGATTTGGACCTTTGGAAAAACAGTCAGTACTCTTATATCCTTCTTAACGTCATCTATCACCATCATGAAAAGTGATTTTAGATCCAAGTCTTGCTTTTCCGGTGTGATGGTGTATCCAGGACTTGCTATGGTGGGAGAATCGGGTTCTGATGATGCCAAGTAACCTTGGTTTCTGTTGCTTCTGTTCTTATGCTTGCCTCCTGCCACCTGGTTCTCACTAGTGCTACCTGCCCTTGCTATGTCTGACTGGAGCCTGTCCTTCCTATGATCCTGGTTGTGTCAGAACTCCTCAGAGTCCAACTGTCTCTGTGATCCTGTGATTCTGGGATCCTGTGATCCTGAAATCCTGGGTATGTCAGAGCTCCTGGGAGTGAAGCTGCCTCTGGGACCCTGAGATCCTGGGATCCTGGGTGTGAAGCTTCCCCTGGGTGTTGTGGGACTGGCTGCAGAGTTCAGGCCCAAGGTCTGCTCAGGGCTCTGGCTCAGACTGGAAGGAACCCGTGCTGCTGGTTGGGTGGGGTTTCTGTGTCCCTGGATCCCAGTCCCAGTTACTTCCCATGGTGTTGGGGCAGATGTTGCGCCCTCCTCACCTCTGATCCTATGATCCTGGGTGCCTTAGAGCGCCTGGGAGTGGAGCTTCCTCTGGGTGTTGTGGGACTGGCTGCGGAGTTTGCGCCCATGGTCTGCTCCTAATTCATTTCTTATTATGGTTAATTACTGTTCTCTTCTCTTGTGACGATATGTGCTTTTTTTTCTCTCTGTTCATCTACTGATGGACATTTGGGTTGCTCCTACTTTTTCTCTATTGTTAATAATGTTTCTGTGAACATTCATGTGTGGGTGGGTTTTTTAATTTGCTTTTTTTTTTTTTTTTGCTTTTGCTTTTTGTTTTGGTATGGACATGTTTTCATTTCACCTAGGAGTGGAATTCCTGGGTCATGTGATAACTATGCTTAGTCTAGTAAAGAACCACCAGACTGTTTGCCAGAGGGGCACCAACATACATAACAGCATTCTGTGACTGAGGGCCTCAGTGTCTGTGTTCTCTGGAGCACTTGTTACTGTTTGTCTGTCCTCACAGCGACTCTAGTGGAAGTGAAGTGGCATCTCTTCTGGGCTTTGATTTGCACCCCACCCTACCCCATAGCTAATAACTGTTGATTATCTTTCATGTATGTAATGGCTACTTTTGTTCTTTCTTTGGAAAAATGTCTATTTACATTCTTGGTCCATTTTAGTTGGGCTGTTTGTATTATAACTGTTCAGTTGTGAGAGGTCTCTGAATATTATAGATGTAAGTTCCTTTTCACTGACATCTTGGGATAGATTATTTTAAATTTATTATTATTTATTATTATTATTACTACTACTTTCTTGTGTGTGAGGTGCTAGATGTCACTAGTTCTGTCCTTAATTATGACACTATAATTTCCTCCAGATATTAGCAAATGTTGGGCTTAATGAAAGCTCAGCAGTTAAGAATGTATGGTGCTGGCTGGGTGTGGTGGCACATGCTTTTAATCTCAGCACTTGGGAGACAGAGGCAGGCGGATATCTGTGACTTGAGGCTAGCCTGATCTACATAGTGAGCTCCAGAACAACCAGGATCCTGTTTCAAAAACAAAAATGTGTACTGTTCTTGCAGAGGGCCTTAAGTTTGGATCTCAGCAGCCACAGCTGGCAGCTCACAACCACCTCTAACTCCAGCTCCAGGTTATCCAACGCCTCTGACCTGCTCTCATGTACATACCTACACACAGACACATAATTGAAAATAACATAGTCACTGGTTTACAGGAATCTAGTTCAATCTTACTCCTTTATACTCCTTACTTTTTCTTATCTCTCTGATGTGATTAATCCCCACTGTAGTAGCTTAAAGGAGGAGTGTTGGTTTGTTTGTTTTTAAAATTAAGATAGTGTCTCATAACCAAGGATTCTGATTCTTTTGATGTTAACCTCCAAGTACGAGAATTCTAGCTATGTATTCTTATTCCTCCTTTATGTAGTGTTGGGTATGGAACCCCAGGGCTTTGTGAATGCAAAGGAACGCTCAACCAACGGAGTTAGCTACTTCTGAGCCTTGAATGGTTTAATTTGAATGATACACACACACACACACACACACACACACACACACACACACCCCATGATAGACATGGTGGGTGGGATTGGTTCTTCTTCATGTTGGTGGGAGCATGATGTACTTTGTCTTACATTGTAGACAGACAATAACAAGTGCCAAGCAGAGCTGGCCTATTAACCCTCATTCCATCTTAAACAGTCCAACATTTCATCCGCCAACTAAACCCCTTGTCCTCTGCTTTCCTAAACAACACCATAGCTGGGGAACAAGTGTTCAAACACAGAGACTTCAGGAACCTGTGGTGTGCATTTCATACTTGAACCATAACACCCCTCCTTTATAGCAACTATTTGTTCTTTTTTCCCCCTCTCTTCATTCCATTAAAAATGACATTTTATTTGGGTGTATATGTGTCCCAGTTTATGTGCATGCTGTAGTAGAGATAACTTTGGATTTGGTTTTCTCCTTTCACCATATAAGTCTTGGGGGTATAATTCTGATCATTAGCTGGTGGCAAGCATCCTTATTCACTAGGCCGTCTTGTTAGCCCCACCTTTTCATTTGAAATACTATAAATGGGGTCTGGTGAGATGATTCAGCAGTTAAGAGCACCTGTTCTTGCAGAGGACCTGGGTTCAGTTCCCAGCATTTACAAAGCAGCTCACAACCACCCATAACTCCAGTTCCAGGGGGATCTGACCTCTCCTCTGGCCTTTGTGGGCACTGCATAGACACGGTACACTTATGTACATTCAGGCAAAAGATTCATATACATAGATAAAAATACATCTTAAAATTAATTAAAAATATAAACAAATGGTTTTGTTCATCTGCAACTTCTCCCCTTTTAATATGCATCATAATACATTTTTCTCATGTTTTCCTGATTTGTTTTTTTTTTTAACTTGGTACTATGTGCTGGAGATTACCTCATGGAAGGATATAGAAATATTCATGCCGTTTTATAGCTTTCAATTCAAACCATAATGAACCGTCACTTCCCAGCCAGATGGTACTTTTAAGCCCCATGCTCAGAAGGCCTCATATCAGCAAACAAAAAAAAAATTCCTTAGGAGGCTTTAATAGAAATGTATTTCCTGAGTAATAGCTGCAGTGGCGCTGCCAGGAAAATGATGGCTTTTCATTTTTTAGATGGTACTTTGGGCTAAGAAGGGATTTTACCAGTAGGTGCCGCTATTAGACAGCTTTGTCGAGGTTAAGTCTTGGACGACAGCTTTTAACTCGGGTATGTGTGTATACATGAAAGAATAATTGACACACAGGGTCAAAAAAGTCTACAGAAAACGTATGAAGGGATTTCATTTGTCTCAGTTTGCTTTACTTCTCTTTCACCTTTATTTTGTGTTATTAGTTGAGGAATGCATGCATGCTGTGTGTACCTGTATGTGTGTGTGTGTATACCTATCCATATACATGGATGGGCATATACTCTTTTTTGTGGGGGGGAGCAAGCAGTTCAATGAATGGGAACTCAAGACACCATGTGTACTAACCACTGGGCAACACCCATAGCCACTTTGGACACTTTAGACACATAGCCATCTTTGAGACACTGTTCCTACTTTGTATTGATCACCTCTCATTGTGTAAGGACCTTTGATGGCTTGTCTAGCTGTGTGTACCATGGGCATGAGGGTATTTACTGCATTTATTGTATTGTGTTTATAGTCTTGTATTTAGGTTGTGTGCTTTCTTTTTGTAGCCTGAAATCTCTTTACATTTTGACCTCCGTGTACAAATATGTTCTGTATCCACACATAAGCACATCTGTGGGATGAATCCATAGAAGGGAAATTGCTAAGTCAGAGGATGTGTGCATTTTACATTTCAATGGCTCCTATACACATAAGTGAGATGAGAACAATAAAACCTAATTGCTATTGAATGTCTTTATGTGCTGAGATCACTTTGCCGGAGAAAAATAGCCTTAAGAACCAGCAGTTGTGCTGATGGCTGAAAGTCTTATTAAAGGGGGGATGGAATCATAACACAGCCAAGAGCACAATGCCTGAGGAGTGACTTTACTTGGGTAGATAGCAAATACTTAGTGGGCATGGTCATTCTTGCTCTTCCAGCTCAAGAAAGTAAACATGTTGGAAACCAGGAGCCTCTCTTACGATGTCTGCTGCTACAGTCTGTTTCATTTCATTGGTTATCATGACCTCCCTACCTTTTTGGAATGCATGAGAAGTGTTATGGTTGCTTCCAAAATTGTCAGAGAGATTATTATTCAGAATAGACTCTTTAACAGGCACATGAAAAAGGAGAAATATATTTTTTCTCTAAGGGCTATAGTATACGCTGAGTCCAAGAGTACCCAGGAAAGAGAGCAAAAATTTGTTATAATCATGCTATTTCCTTGATTTATCCACAAGACTTAATAGAGCACTTTGTAGGGTTGCAGAATACTTCTGGATCTGTAGCAACTCTCGTCTCTTTTTCTGGTTTAACGTTGTTTCAGCTGCATTTAGAGGAGGCTTCTCGGGAACACAGCTGACTTTCATTCTAACTATTATCTGTCTGAGGGTCTAGGTTTCAGAGAGCTCCCTGACAGGAAAACAGACAGGAAAAGGAGCTTTAGGTAAATTAATGTCCTTTTCACTTAAACATTTAAGATGGCTGACTTCTTGGTTCTTTTTCCTCTACAAGACAAAGACTTGGCAGCCTTTTTCGTGGGACTTTCAAACCTTCTGGAAGAGGTTGGGGCTTTATATAGTGGGAATCAGTCAGATTTCTTTTCTTTTTTTTGGGGGTCTGGATGATCCGATCTTCCATAATAGCCCAAACCAGGCAATCCTAAGAAAGAAAGGGAACCCCAACATAAAACTGTCAGCTCTCCATAGAAACTCAAATTCTTTTTTTGTTGTTTTTTTTTTTTTCTTTTTTTTTTTTTTCGAGACAGGGTTTCTCTGTGTAGCTCTGGCTGTCCTGGAACTCACTCTGTAGACCAGGCTGGCCTCGAACTCAGAAATCCGCTTGCCTCTGCCTCCCAGGTGCTGGAATTAAAGGCATGTGCCACCACGCCCAGCTCAGAAACTCAGATTCTTCATTCCGGAGCCCTGATCCCACTGGAGGCTCTGTTTTTCCTGTTTTTTAGTTTTTAAGTCAGTGGAGAAAAAGAATATACCTGCAGTCTAGCCATGATGGCATCATTGCAATCACGCTGAGGCAAAAGGATAGTGAGTTGGAGGCTGGTAGAGTATGTTCTAGGCTGTCCTCCATCATATAGTGAGACCCTGCCTCAAAACAAAACAAAACAAAACAGAACAAGACAAAACCAAACACAAGCAAGCAAAACCAGAATAGCAAGGGAGATAGTGTAGCAGGTAAAAACATGATGATCTAGATGTTTGATTCCTAGAAGCCACATAGTGGAAGGAGGGAACAGATTCTTGGAAGATGCTCTTTGATGTCCATAGTCACTGTAGCACATGCACACACACACACACACACACACACACACACACAAATACATAAAATGTAATAAAACATTAAAAAACACACACAAATATGAATTCATGTAAAATATAACATCATGAAAACAGAATGCATGTGCTTCCTTTAAGACATATATGGACACTTAGATGGTGGTATTGGTAAAAGAAAGTGGGGAAGAGCCTGAAGAGATGGCTCAGCCAGAGGACCCAAATTTCATTTCCAACACCATATTAGACATGGCCTGTTAATGCCAGCTCTAGGAGATGTAACTATCTCTTCTGTCCTCTGTGGGTGTCTACACATGCCATAGATACAGATATACAGGAATACACATTTTAAAATTTTAAAGAAAAGTGGGAGATTAGAAGTGTTTTTCCTAGAAATTAGTTTATTATTTTATGTGTACTAGTGTCTGGACTGCATGTGTGTATCTGCACAATGGGTCTGCCTGGTGCCCTGGGAGGCTAGAAGAGGGTATTAGATCCTCTGGAACTGGAGTTACAGATAATGGTGAACAGCCATGTGGGTGCTGGGAACTGAACCTGGATCCATTGCAAGAGCAGCAACTGTTCTTAATTGCTGAACCATCTGTCCAGCCCCAGGTTAGAATTCTACCGAACCAACCACTCATGGGATGGCTAGAAATGTTTTAACAAGATGCAAATGGACATTTGAGATAGTTGTAGTTGATAATATTCTGATTGGAGTTCTTTATCATAGTTATGCCTTCATTTATCTCTTTCTAAACTAGGAAGTTTCAGAGTTAAAAATAATTTGACATCTGATTCATGAAATAGTTACAGTTAAAAGCTGATTCCTGTGAAGGGTAATTTACGTTATGCATTAAACATAATGAATGCATTACATTTTTTTCTACCTTCAGTTGAAGCCCTGTTTGAGGTATTTTCTTTTGACTTATTTTTTAAACAGCATTTGATGCTATGCAAATTAAGAGATTTTTTTAAAACGTAAAAACAAGAACAAGACTCCAAAAAGCCAAACCAATAATAAATCTCCCCAAAGACCACAACCCCATAATCCTAGCACCTGGGAGGTGGAGACAGGAGGACCAGGAGTTTCCAGCTTGTGCTATATGAGACTCTGTGTCAAACGAACAAATAAACGACCACCAGGCAATATACTCCAGAGTAACCTTCTGGGCAACTTATATTACTTGGGCATTTGATTTGCTTTTAGAACATGGCCCTCACACTGGAACCACAGTGTTAGCCTCCTCCTCATCCTATCTTCTTCACCTTCATGATGCTCTCAAACTGTGAGCCAACCCCTCCCCCCCTTCTTCCTTAAGTTGCTTTTGTCAGACATGTTGTCACAACAAGAAAAGTAATGAATACACTGGTCTCTCAAATCCCCCAGTCACCTGCAAATGGAATTGTGTTGGTTGTTCATTTGCATTGCTGCATGTAGGACTCTAAAGTGGACAGCCTTCCAAACAGTGCTCAAGTATCTCCTCCCACCACCATTCAGTCATTTCTATTTAAAAAATCAAGTGGTTGAAATACTTATTTCTAAGGTATTTCCCACTGAGCTCAAGGTACAAAAGCCTGATGAATACATTAGCTTTAAAGCATTCATGGAGTTGGTCATTTATTGTTAACATTATGGATTACTCTTGAAACTCACTAATGGGTGTTCACTCCAAATTGCAGTGGCCCCTTTCAGATAGCGGACTCTGTAAAGGGGTGGGGGGTAGGGCACAGGAAAAGATGCCTTAGGCAGGGGCCATCATGACTGGAAGAAAAATGGTCCTTTAAAAAAAAGAACATAGAAAATTTTATGTATTTAACATGTACAAAGTGAGTTTTGGTGTATATATACATTATGAAATGATTACTAAAGTCATGCTAGCATCTACTAGCCATGTAGTTCAGTGAGTTTGGTAAAAGCATTTGAGACCTACTCTTTTAACAGGTTTCCATTACTATAGTTGTTTGTTTTTAGAGATCGGGGTCTCATGCATCTTTGGCTGGCCTTGAATTCAGTATTCAGCCAAGGAAGACCCTGAATTCCTGATCCTCCTGCCTCCATCTCTCAAGTGCTGAGATTGTAGTTGAGTGTGGGTGTGGCTGTGTTTCAATTCAATTACATGTGTGTGTGTGTGTGTGTGTGTGTGTGTGTGTGTGTGTTTGTGAAAGACATGAGCTTCCTTAATGGGGCTTGCTAGCTGCCAGCCTAGCTGCAATTCTGCGAGAGATCCTGTCTCAAAGGAATCAAATGAATGGTAGAGCAGGGTGCCCTCTTCTAGTGTCTGCATGTACATGAATAGATAGATGCATGCACACATCCATATCCACATCCACATCCACCATATATACATATGCTTCACTCAATATATACATACACACACACACACACACACACACACACACACACACACACACACAAGTAATTTTAAAACAAGGTAGATGGTTCCTGAAGAAGCAATCCAAGGCTGATCTCTGGCCTCTACACACAGACACATACATGTGCACCTCCTGCACACATATGGACATATATGCATACGAGTAAGCATATACACACACACACACAAGAGGAGGAGGAGTAAAAGGAGGAGGACACACACACACACACACACACACACACACANGGTATTCCTCAGTTGAGAATTCTTTGTTTAACTCTGTGCCCCACTTTTTAATGGGGATATTTGATTTTCTGGTGTCCACCTTCTTGAGTTCTTTATATATATTGGATATCAGTCCCCTATCTGATTTAGGATTGGTAAAGATCCTTTCCCAATCTGTTGGTGGCCCTTTTGTCTTGTTGACAGTATCTTTTGCCTTGCAGAAGCTTTGCAACTTTATGAGGTCCCATTTGTCAATTCTCGCTCTTACAGCACAAGCCATTGCTGTTCTATTCAGGATTCTTTGGTTTTTCGAGACGGGTTTCTCTGTATAGCCCTGACTGTTGACCTGGAACTCACTTTGTAGACCAGGTTGGCCTTGAACTCAGAAATCCGCCTGCCTCTGCCTCTCAAGTGCTGGGATTAAAGGCCTTCGCCACCACCGCCCGGCTCGATTAACACATTTTCACTTTATTTTTTTGGGTCTTATGTGTACTACCAGGTTGGCTCAAACTTGCTACATACCCGAGTATGATGAATTCCTGGTCCTCCTTTCTCTGATTCACAAGTGCTCAGATCACAGGCATGAGCCACCATGGTCATCTTTTGCTTAAGATATTTGGAGCCTTAGGACATGGGCTAAAGTGGGAGCTAGCCTGGACTATATAAGTTTTTTTTTTTAAAGGCACATAAATAATAAACTTGGATCCATAGACTGCTGTTACCTGGGAATTGTTATGATTCCTATTGTCAACTTGGCAGGATTTGAAATCAGGTAGAAGACAATTACCCAGGCACACCTGTGAGGGATTATTTAGCTGTTGGTAGTGTCTGTGAAGGATTGATTATCTAGAGTATGCTAATTAAAGACAACCACCTTGTGGATGGCACCATTCCATAGGCTGTGATTTCAGATTGAATAAAACGGAGAAAACAAGCTGAACAATGACGTGCATAGCTCTCTGCTTCCTGATTGTGGATGACGTGTGCACTATTGCCTCAAACTCTAGCTTCTAGGATTTCCTTTCAATGATGGGCCATACTCTTGAAATGTGAACCAGAAGAAACCCTTAAGTTGAATTGTTGGGGTATTTTGTCATTGCATGAGGAAAAGTAAGACAGGGACAAAGCTGTTAAAAAATCTTAAATACTAGAACTTTTTTTTTTCCAAGACAGATTTTTCTCTGTGTGGCCCTGGCTGTCCTGGAACTTGCTTTACTAGACCAGGCTAACCTTGAACTCAGCAATCCAAATACCTCTGCCTTTGGAGTAATCAACAACATTGGAGTATAATCCTGGGTGAAAGCATTTATGCCAAGTCTGAGAGGAGCCCAATCTGTATAATGAGTTACAGGACAGTCAAGGCTCTTGAGTTAGACTGTGTCAGGATCATGACACAGCATATTAGTTGAACAAAAGAGAGAAACCTCATCTCACAGTATATGCTTAGTAGACTGTCTACAGTGTCCATACCTGGTGCTTACAGTCTCAGAGACAAACCATGGAGAACCTGTACTTCTGAAGCAAAGAAAAGAATTTCTTTTACAAACCACTATCAGATTCCCACTAAAATGAGCATCAGGGAGGTGGGTGTGGCTCAGTGGTACAAGTGTGCTTTCCTACTACATGAAATGCTCAAGGGTTCTGTCCCCCAGCTACATAAGTACTCTACCGTTGCTGTGATAAAACACCATTGTCAAAAGCAATGGAGGTGGGGGGTGGGATGGATGGAGGGGTTATTTCAACTAGTCTGTCATCCTGGGAAGTTAGGACAGGAACTCAAGGTAGGAACTTGGAGGCAGGAACAGAAGCAGAGGCTGCAGAAGTGTATTTGGGGAGTATAGTTTTTAAATACTTATTTTGTGTGTGCATGCCCCAACAGGTATCCTATGACATAGGTGAAGGTCATAGGACATCTTGTAGAAGTTAGTTCTCTTATGTGGGTCCTGGGGGTCAAACTCAGGCCATCAGCTTTAATAGCCTTGACCTGCTGAGCAATCTCATTAGTCCCTCGTTATTCTAGCTGTACCAAGTGAGAAGTGGCCCTCTCATCCCTGCCCCTATCCTGCCCAGTCCTCTCCTAATGTGTAGTTGTCTTGTGGCTAATGCCTGACAAGAAGCAACATTACATCGTCTATATGTTGTGTTACAGCTTGAGGGGGGGTACATTCTGTCCTATTAGGAAGGCATGAAAGTGAGCAGAAGGTGTGGAAGTTTGAGCAGAAGGCATCTAGTTGAATTGTTCTCCCAGGAAGCAGACTGGCATGTTAATTTCTAGTGCGCGCATCATGTTTTTTTTTTTTTTTTTAAGATTTATTTTACTTATTATATGTAAGTACACTGTTGCTGTCTTCAGACACTCCAGAAGAGGGCGCCAGATCTCGTTATGGATGGTTGTGAGCCACCATGTGGATGCTGGGATTTGAACTTATCACCATCGGAAGAGCAGTTGGGTGCTCTTACCCGCTGAGCCATCTCACCAGCCCACGCATCATGTTTTTGTTTTGTTTTGTTTGAGACAAGATTTTGCTGTATAGCTTCAGTTGACCTCTAGATCCTCCTGCCTTAGCCTTCTAAATAATGGGATTTTTTTTTTAGATTTATTTTATTTATTATATGTAAGTACACTGTAGCTGTCTTCAGACACTCCAGAAGAGGGCGCCAGATCGGATGGTTGTTAGCCACCATGTGGATGCTGGGATTTGAACTTATCACCTTCGGAAGAGCAGTCGGGTGCTCTTACCCGCTGAGCCATCTCACCAGCCCCTAAATAATGGGATTTAAGGTGTGCACCAGCAGCTGAGATTGGATATTTGAGCACATAGCCAAGCATATTTGCATATATTTACCCCTATCCCCACCAAGTCATTAAGCCCTACTTATTTTGTGTCTGGTGCCTTGGGGCTGCCCATGCTGTGTGCTGTTAACAGATCTTTATACAAATTTGGCTTCCATGGTAAAGACATTTGCTACTAAACTCCCCAGAGATGAGCTTGTCCCTGTCTAGCTGTTTCCTCCTATACAGTCTCTGCCTAAACTAGGTGTGGGGTTCCACTAGTCACCTCAAGGCTACTAGGGATATGACATACCCAGTTTACACTTGTGTGTGTGCATGGCTATAGGTTCGCAGGCATGCCTGTGGAGGACAGAAGACAAATGTCACCGAGTAGGCTAGGCTGGCTGGCAGTGAGTCCCAGAGATCTAACTCTGCCTCCCCAGCATTCCTTCCAAGTCCTTCATAGCATTTTTATATTCTTTGGCAACATTTAGAAATATCCTGGATTTTTTCCCCTATACATATTTATGTGTAGAGCCAAGTTTCATTCTTACCTTTTTTTTTTTTTTTTTTTTTTTTTTTTTTTTTTTTTTTTTTTTTTTTTTTTTTTTTTTTTTTTTTTTTTTTTTTTTTTTTTTTTTTTTTTTTTTTTTTTTTTTTTGGGTTTTTTGAGACAGGCTTTCTCTGTGTAGCCCTGGCTGTCCTGGAACTCACTTTGTAGACCAGGCTGGCCTCGAACTCAGAAATCCGCCTGCCCCTGCCTCCG
Source organism: Mus minutoides (assembly GCA_902729485.2). Taxonomy (NCBI): domain Eukaryota; kingdom Metazoa; phylum Chordata; class Mammalia; order Rodentia; family Muridae; genus Mus; species Mus minutoides. Next base: position 14,473 of record CACVCL010030369.1, read on the forward strand.
GAGTGCTGGGATTAAAGGCGTGCGCCACCACGCCCGGCTCTTACCTATTTTTTAATAGGTGTGAGTGCTTTGCCTGCAAGTATATATATATATATATGCTACCATGTGTGCCTGATACCCACAGACATCAGAAGAGAGTGTTGGATACCCTGGGACTGGAGTTACAGATGGTTATGAGCCACAATATGGATGCGGGGAACCAAATCTGGGTCCTCTGCAAGAGCAGCCAGTGCTCTTAATTCCTGAGCTATCTTAAGCCCCAGGTTTATTTTTTTTTAAAGTAAAAAAAAAAAAAAAACCCTATTATTTGACAGCTCATCCACATTTTGTGTATGTATATGGCTTTGTGTCTTGATCATTCCTGTGGGACCGGGAACCAGGAAGTGGGGGTTAGTGGAGATGGAGTCTATGATGCCCGGGATTCAGACTCTAGAGTCCAGCATCAGAGTGCAGATCTAACTTTATTGTTTATCACATGGGCTTATATATCACTTTTTAGCCAACGAGGGGATGTTTATGTACTCAAGGCAAATAGGGGTGCAACCTGTATTGTTTGGTAGAAGCTGACTCGCCTATCCGTGAGCCTGTAGGGGAGGGTTCAATCCCCTGTGGAGATTTCTGTGAAGACAGGGACAGAGCCACTGCCCTGGTCTTGGGTCCTTTGTGCTGTCTCACCAGTAAGCCCGGAGCAATGTCAGATCGTACACTGTGTACAGTAGATCAAGACTCTTCAAGGTGTCGCAGAAGCCTGTGTGGCTCCTTGCTCTTTAGCCCACTTCTTCCTCATCAAGTTTATCTGCATATCCCCCACACATCCCCACCCTCCAGCTCTCTCCAGAACCTTACCGCTCCTGACATGTTTCCTTTGTACTGTCATGTCCGTGTGTGTGTGTGTGTGTGTGTGTGTGTGTGTGTGTGCGCGCCCACACATGTGCTATCCACATGTATCCCATTTTAAAAAGTCATTTTGTAAGGGGCTGATGAGATGGCTCAGAGCTCCTTGCTGCTCTCTTACAAAAGTCCCAGGTTCAGTCCCACCTACCCTCACCACCCTCAGAGCCGTTTGTTTCTGTGTGTTTTTCCAGTTTCAGGGGATCTGATGCCCATTATGGCTTCCACAGGCATGGCACAAAGGCACACATTTATCACAGGGCAGGCAAATACACAAAATAAAAATGAATAATAAAAAAAAATCCCAGCCACAAACCTTTTTCTTGGGAGGCACAGTCTCATGTAGCCTTAAACTCTATGGAAGTGGATCTGACATTGAACTCAATCTTTCTACCTCCACCTATCAAATGCTGAGAATACAAGCGTGAGCCACCATACCTTGAAATATACAATTAATTTTTTTTTACTTTTAAAAATAATACAATCTTTGATGGCTTTATGCACATATATGATTTTTTTAGTCCTCACCCCCGTCACCCTGTCTCGTTTCCTTTTCCTTCTCCTGATGAAATTGATCCTCTTTCCAATATACCCCCTTCTACTCTCACGCCATATTTTGGAGTGTATGACCTACTGAACTTAGTTAGGGTCTTTTTAATCTCAGAAAGATTGCTCAGGAAGGAAAAGATATATTGCACCAAGTCTGACAACCAGAGTTTGACCTGCAATAAGCATACACCACATAAATAAATAAATGTAAAAAATTCAGAAAAAAATCAAGTAAGTGTATCGGGCTAAGGTTCCTCTGAAATCTAAGTAATCAAGACTCAGTACTCGATAAGAGAGACATGTCTCAGCATTTGCTTTATTAACAGTATCTTGATCTCACAGCTAGATCTTCAGGATTGGATAGGGTTCAATCAGTAGGTGGTGTCGGAACGCCTTCTTCTGGGCTTGTTCATTGTGATAGCTTTTTGAAGAAAGCTTCGAATTCTTCGTAACTAACTTCTCCATCACCGTTCTTATCCAGCTCTTTAAAGAGATTGTCCAGAGTACTTGAAGCCTGCTTTTAGACAAAAAAAGAATGGGGTAGGGGAAGGAAGACAATTTAGATAGGATACTGCAGTACATCTCTCAAGTTAGAGGCACTGGATTTTCTTCCAAGTAGGCAGCCTCGGTTTCAGTCACGTGCCACTGACAATCTGATGGTTGGTGTGGTGAAACCGGGTTTAGCTGGAACCGTGCTTTTGGGAGTCTGTCTTTTATTTTATTTTATTTATCTTTGAGACAGGGTCTTATTCTGTAGCCCTTGCTGGCCTGAAGTCCACTATGATCCGACTAGTCTTGAACTCAGCAGAGATCTGCCTGCCACTGACTCCGGAGGTCTGAGATTAGATATGTGCACTACAATACTTTACGAAGTATTTACAAATACTTTCTTGTGTGTGTGTGTGTGTGTGTGTCTGTGTGTGGGCATGTGAGTGCAGTTGCGCTCAGAGGCCATTAACTGACACCGAGTCCTCTGGAGCTCCAGGTGGTTGTGAGTTACCTGAGATCAGAGTTACAGATGGTGTCAGCAGCCTTGTGCCTGCTGGGGACCAAACCTTTCCAACCCTCATCTTGCCATTTTTATGTGGACACTTCAATAGTGTCAAGTCTATATACTTTACCGTGCAGCAAATGTCCACATATATATCTGAGGTCTTGTGTTTAAGTCCCAGAAACATATAATAACAAAATAACACATAATGTTATTTTGAATTGTAAGAAAATTAGGAAATGCTTCCCTGTACATTTGTAGCAGATGTACAGCTTGCTGGAGTGGGGGCTATCCCAAAAGCTGTTACCTGTGTGTGGGCTATGTTCTTCTAGCTGGGCTGCCCGTATGGCTTCAGTGGGAGAGATTATGCCTAGCCCTGGAGAGATTTGATATGCTAGGGGGAAGGAATACCCAGGGAGAACCCTCACCTGCTCAGAGGAGAAGGGGAGAGGGGATGGGGGGGAAGGAGTGTGGGAAGGGGTGACGGGGTGGGGGTAGTGATCGGGATGTAAAGTGAGTAAGTAAAAGTTAAATTAAATAAAAAAGAAAGTTAGGAAACACTAGGTTATAATGTTATATTTTCAGCTGTGTGTGTGTGTATGTGTGTGTGTGCACAAAACACAAAAGTTCTGTAGACTGTGGCTGTAGCTCTGTGATAGAGTGCCTGTTTAGTCTTCCCTAGGCCCTGGATTCAGCCTTGTCCCCGAAGGGGTTTCTGAGGTAGCCCTCAGCCCTCCTCTATGGCTTCTCTCCCACCACCAGAGAGAGGCTGCTGCCATCAGCTGTCAGGCTGTGCACTCACCTTCAGGAGGCTGGGGAACTCTGACTGAATCAGCAGCTTCAGCTCCTCCTTGGAGAGCTGGTCCGGATCGCCTTCTTTGGCTGCATATTTTTGAAAAATGCTCTTCATTTCTGCAGGAGACTTCTCAGCACTCATTTTTGCTGTTCTGTAGTTTGGGGAGAAAATAAGATGTACCAAAAAAGCTCAAGGGTTGCTTTTATACCAAGTGTTGCTGACAGGGTTTTCCTGACCACCATCCCCCAGCCCCCTTGGGAAAGACAGGGGGATAGAAATAAGAAAAAGGGAGAGGCGAGGAGACAGGTGGGAACATCATGAGTGGTTTCCAGTATAGTTTAAAAGCAGTCAGGTTAGGGGTTAGGGAACATAGCCATTAGGAGGATGCTTGCTTAGCCTGTTGGAAGCCCTAGATTCCACCCCCAGAAGCCCACAAGGGAGAGAGGCATGCTAAGAGCACACTGACCTGCTGGCTCACTAGATTCCACCCCCAGAAGCCCACAAGGGAGAGAGGCATGCTAAGAGCACACTGACCTGCTGGCTCACCCGTCAGTGGAACCGCTGCAGGAGTCTGACAGGAACAGCAGGTGATAGCGGCTGAAGAGCCAGGAGGGGCTCTTTTATAGTCTTTACAGACACACCACCCTGATTGTGAAATTCCTCTTTGTTTACTATTTAAGGGTAATGATTAATGGTTTCTGAAACCAAGCTTAAGACTCTCAATTAAGGTCAAGCTTCAATAGAGAGCTACTTCAACAATTGCTTAATGGTTCAGAGTCCCAAGGGTAAAACCTGGATTTTCTTCTCCTTTAGAATATTTTCCCTCCAGTATAGAATTTTGACCTTGCGCACAGCCCACATTTCAAAACGCAGTGGAATTGCAGATTTAGGCTTGGAAAAAATTTTTTTCTACTCAGAAAAAAAAAATCTGTCACAGAGGGACAGTACTATATGGCTTTTAAAAAAGCAAAATGGGGGGGGGGTGCTGGAGAGATGGCTCAGCAGTTGAGAGGTACTTGTCCAGAGGACTCGGCACCCACATGGTGGCTCACACCTACCTGTAACCCCAGTTCCAGGGCTTCCGACACCCTTACACAGACACATGTGCAGGCAAAACACCAAGGTACATAGAATAGAAATAAATTATATATTTAAAAAAATAGAGAATGATCCTGGAAGTTATACTGACACTTTGTGCATGCTCCGCTCTTTAGCATTTACTACATTGAGTAGATGAGGGGGAATGGTTGCTTCAGAAGCAGGTTTAAGAAACGGGAAGATAGATAAAAATTTCTGATTTTATTTGGCAAAGTGATTTCTGAGTACCACACCATTTCTCTCTCTCTCTCTCTCTTTTAATTATTGTTCTCAGCTCTCCTTTTTATTTCTCATTTTACTTACATCTCTCTCCTTCCCTCCCTCCCTCTCATTCCTGGCTGGCCTGGGACTTGCTATATAGACCAAGCTAGTCTTGAAGTCATGGAGATCTGCCTCCTTCTGCCTCCTGTGTTGGAGTGAACAGTTTGTGTCACCATGCCCAGCTGTATTTCTCCAGTCCGTAACAAAATATATTTTGTTAAATCATTCTAAAACTCGCGAAAACACTGGACTTATACTTAAACACTTAGAACTATTTCAGAACTTTTGGAATAGCCAGGATTTGAAATTAGAGATAATTTTTTTTTTTCTGGATAGAGTTCTGTCCATGAACTAAGGACATTTCTAGAGGACATTACTCTAATGCTGATTATAACTCACAGGTAGGGGTTCCCGATTGACCTCAGAAGTCTGTTAAACACTTGGATACTTAGAATTTTCTCTAACCTACAGTATATTGCCTACAAAATCAGGTTTGGAATATTGGGCTGTTCTTTGCCCACATGTTTTTCACATCTAAAATTTTAGGACCTTATTTACATTGGAGAACAAATATGACATGCTGTGGTGTTGCTTACATGATTCTGGTCAATCCTGAGCATTTATTATTCCATAGGTTTTGGCTGTTTTATTGTAATTTATCTGACATGTGTACTAACCTACACATTGGAGTTACTGGCACTGTAAGTCAGTCTGTTAGTAGGCAGGTAGGTCTGTCTATTGTGTGTATGTGTGTGTGTGTGTTATATACATGTGCATACATGTGTGTACAGATCTATATAGGATGTCAGGTGTCCTGCAGTATCAGTCTTCTACCTTATTCCCTTGAGATAGGGTCTCGAATGGAACCTGAGCTTGGTTGGTGGCCAGAAAGCCCGGTAAAACCACCTATCTGCTCCCCTCCCTCATAGTGCTGGCCTCACAGGCACCTGCACAGCCAGGCCTGCATGTGTGTTGGGATTCAAACTCAGATCTTTGTGCATATGTAAGGAAGTGCTCTTACGCCCTGAATTATATCTCCAAGCTCTATATTTATTTCTTTATTTTTATAGACCGTGTCTTTCATATGGCCCAGTCTGGCCAAGAATGACTTTGAATTCCTGATCCCTCTGTCTCCACCTCAGCAGTGCTGGGATTACAGGTGTGTGCTACCATGTCTAACAGGCATTGGTTTTAGTTGATGATTTTACACAGTAGGACTCTGATTTGGGCAATGGTTTAAAACGGGTTTTAGAAATTGTCCAGTATTTTGGTTGGCTTGTTTCTTTGTTTTACATGTAAGTTCTAGTCTCCTGGGAGGAAGTGAGTTTTTGTGACTAATCACAATTTTTCCTCCAACATCTTTTTTGGGTTGCTGTTGGTTTTTGAGATAGAATCTCTTTGTTTAGTCCAAGCCACAGTGTTTTCCAGGTTACCTTTGGACTCCTTTCTGGTCCTCGTATCTGTCTGGATTGATGGCCTTATTTTATTAACATCTTTAAGGTTTTTTGTTTTGTTTTACATCTAAAGTGAAGTGGCAAGAATAACACATAAGGGCATCATTTGAGTCTCCCACACTTCCACCTTGCCTTTCCCTTTATCTGGGCCAATACTTTTCCTCTTCGTCAATCATTTGAGAATAAGTTGTGGAATTTCACTGGTTTCCCTGCAAATATCTCCTTTGATTCCTAAGGACAAGAACTTTTTTCTATATAACCTCTGTCTGTATATGTAGCCTATATTTCAATCTCCTCAGTTGTGGAAATATCACCTTAAACTATCTCTTTTCTTAAATGATCATTTTGGAGCTACAACCGAGGAGAGTTGGTATCATATTTTTTTGTGTGCCTATATTTAAAAGTGATTTAAAACTGTATCTAATCCAAATATGAGACTATATGATATGTCTTATATAACATTCTCAAATCATATCATGTACCACATATGATGTGTAGAAATATAAAAATGAATAATATACACATTCAAAGGATCAATGTTAAAGTAGTACAGGCCAGCTGTCATTTAGGCCCCACATGGCTCATTTCAAGGGAGGATCTCTGCTTAAAGTGGCCCAGTGCTACCTGTCAGAACTCAGGCTTGTAGCCAGTGCCAATGGAACTTGAAAAACACCGTGTGATTCTCCTCATTCTTTTGCATGTTTGTCTCCTCTAGTGGCTATCTCTAGTGGCTTATTGTTCTCTTTATCTTTGCACTCAAAAGCATGAGGGTAACCCAGCAGTTCGAAACACGAAATCCACTAATAGTTCCATGAAACATTAACTAACAGGGTATGGAAACATGCCATAAATGCAGGGTGTGTTCAAAAGAGTGTGTTTTGAAATGACAGAATGGGAAAGAATGACAGGTACAAGATTGGTAATGGAAAAACTGAAAGGCTTGATCTTTGGACAGACTTCAGTTTTTTCCTCCCTCAGGAAACCAAGTGCTCTGGGCGTCTGTGCCTTCTGTAGCCGTGTTTTCTGCTCAAAATCAATAACAGGGAATGCATGAAGAAAAAGAAGTTCCTTTTTGAGTGGCATGTAGTTCAGTTGGCAGAGTGCTTGCTTAACATGCATAAAGCCCTGAGTCTTACCCCCAGCACCCCGTGAACTTGGCATGGTGGTGCACACCTGTAATCCTGCCACTTGGGAGGTGGAGGAAGGGACCCGAAGTTTAAGGTCTTCCTCTGCTACATATAAGACGTTTGAGGCCAACCTGGACCACATGAGACCTTGTCTTTAAAATGTGTGTTTTTTAAAAATTTCTAATTGTATTAGTATTACTCGTAACCAAGTCCCCACAAAACAAAGTGGGTGCAAAATGCTATAGTATGTTATCTTTGACTTTGAGATTTAAAAGACCCTGAACTCATCCTTTCTAAGGAAGTTATTTAAAAGGACAATTTTAGTTGTCCCTAAAATTGACAGCATACTTGTCTCCCTTACCTGGTGCTTGTCCTCCCTGGCCATCAGAGTTCCTTTTCTTTTCTGCTTCCAGGTTTCCTTTCTACTTGGACTTTCTTTTGCACTTTGCCTGGGTTGTGCATCTACTGTCTGCGCTAGTCTTCGGTCCTGAGTTCCCAGAGGCCTCTGCATGGGAGCCAGTGCTGAATCAGGGCTTTTGTTTTGCTTTCTTTTTAAACTATGGGCACTCAGCTTCTACAACCTCCTGAAATCATTGTAATGACACTATGAAATAGATAGTGTTCCCTTTGGTCTATCAATGGACAAACAGGATAGTACCGGATTCCTGTTGCTGCTTTAATAAGTTCTTAGGCAGTACCTGGAAACATCACAAACTTAACTCCCTTTTGGTCTTATATGTCAGAAGTTTAAAGTGGGTCGACAGGCTGTGTTCCTAATGAAGTTACAGGAGAGAATGCTTATTTTATTTTACTTTATTTTTACCGTTTAGAGGCTGCTTGTTCACAGATACACCCTCCATCCTGAAAGCCAGGAGCTTCTAGTCTGTCTGTAATGTCTGCTTTTTCACCTCTGATTCTGTCCTTCCTTCCTCTATCAGGGTCCCACATGATTATGTGGGTTCACACTCAGAACCACGGAATAAACATCCGCAACAGGGTGAATTCCTGAGAAATGATGAGTTCATCCCGATTCTCTTCTCTCTGGCTTCTGTTGTGATGCAGCAAGAAAGCCTGACTCCCTCATCCCCAGGAACTTTAACATAAGCACATTTGTAAATTCTTAGGTCACAAAAGGTCACAGGTTCTTAGGTTCTAAGAACTAGAATGTGGACATCCTTGGAGAGGTATGGGAAATGAATTAACAATCTATAGGTGATTTATTTGGTGGGGAGAATGTACTATAGGGCGATTGGAGGATGTCCCTGAATGATGGGGGGTTGTGCTGAGGTAGGGAGCAGGTAGGTCTCTTAAGGAATGGAATGAAGAAGTGGTCTGTGTATGACAGTGTGGTGGAGGAGTGAGGAGTGGAGGAGCCTGGACTTGAAGTAGCTTAGGTAGAAAGTACAGGTTTGAACCATCAGGAGTGTCCAGCTAGCTAGGGGTCATGCATGATGTGAGACCTGAGGGCCACTTGGGAGGGTTCCACTTGGATTTGCAGTGACAGAAGCTGCTGGAGCAAGTAGCAAGTTAGTGTTTGTTAGGTAGCATACTATAATGTAAAGCTGGTTCACATTTACATGCATGTCTTCAACATGACCGATAAAGAATCCAAATCATAGTACAGCTTAAAAAAAAAAAAAAAAAAGAGACCATCTCCCTCCAAAAAACCCAGTGGTCAGTAGGACAAGAATAGATTGGGGAAGCTTTGAACAGAACACTTGAGGAACACACAAGCAAGTCTGGGAAAATCACGAGAAGCAGGACTGGGATGTAGTTCAGAGGCAGAGTGTTTGCCTACTGTGTGTGATACTCTGGTCCTGGAAAAAGGAAAACAACAACAAAAAAGGAGGGCTGACGAGATGGCTCAGCAAGATCAAGGTGCTTGCTGCCAAGCCTGATCACCCGAGTTCTGTCCCTGGTCGTTATGTGGTGGAACTGAAAGTTGTTCTCTTGTTAGTTCATATTGTTCCTCTTATAGGGTTGCAGACCCCTTCTGCTCCTGGGGTACTTTCTCTAGCTTCTCCATTGGGAGCCCTGTGTTCCATCCTATAGCTGACTGTGAGCATCCACTTCTGTATTTGCCAGGCACTGGCATAGCCTCATACGAGACAGCTATATCAGGGTCCCTTCAGCAAACTCTTGCTATCCTATGCAATAGTGTCTGAGTTTGGTGACTGATTATGGGATGGATCCCTGGGTGGGGTAGTCTCTGGATAGTCCATCCTTTTGTCTTAGCTCCAAACTTTGTCTCTGTAACTCCTTTCATGGGTATTTTGTTTCCTATTTGAACGCCAGGGCCAAGAAGTGGGAGTGGGTGGGTAGGGGAGCAGGGAGGGTGGAAGGTAGAGGGAACTTTCGGGATAGCATTTGAAATGTAAATTAAGAAAATATCTAATAAAAAAATTGGAAAAAAAAGAAAGTTGTTCTTTGACCTTCACACACATGCTGTGGCACACAAGCACCCCCCCACAAAACCACACTATAAATCAATGTAACTTTAAGCAGAGGAGGGGGGTGGGGGGGGTCTTCTGGGGAGGTAGGTGTTCCTGTTTTCTCCAAGTGAAATATTCAGACTCGAAACTAGTTCCAAAGATGCAGTTAGGTAGGCCCCATAAACCTTGCCATTAAGGAATTTCATCATTGATAAGAGATTCAGACCTCCATACAGTTGGTTTCAGGTTTCCTGGGACACTGAAGGACTTGAACTCATTACACTTTTATCGAGGTTGCAGAATACTTTAGTCAAGGTTAATGAGTGCCATATTTATCCTTGTGCAGTGCTTTTGCATTTCCAAAAGCTTTATAATTTATTGATTTTTTTTTTTTAAATTTTTGTTTGTAGCTTGTATGGCTCTATTCCAAGAAAGGACAGAGCGTGGGGACCAGATCACAGCCACCGTGTTCTATAGCAATGGTTTTTGCAAAGGAAGAAGCCTTTTCCTTTTAGATGCAAAAACTGTAGTATTTTGGAAATGTTGGGGATAGATATAAAGGCGCTTAAGGTTTACTAACCACTTGACAGTAATAAAATTAGCATGCTCTCAAACCGTGTTCCTCTTGCCTCTTAGGCTTTTTGGTTCTGTTTGTTACCTAATTAGGTTGCTTGTATAACTGGAGAGGCCATCACTAGCCATCTCCCTCCTCCACCCCCTTTTCTCACCCTCACCATTTTNTCCTGGAACTCACTTTGTAGACCAGGCTGGCCTCGAACTCAGAAATCCGCTTGCCTCTGCCTCCTGAGTGCTGGGATTAAAGGCGTGCGCCACCACGCCCGGCTATCCCTTGCTCTTTCTTCAACATCTTTCTTCTCCACTGACTCTTCTGTTAGCTAGCACTTCTTTAGAGTGTTTTTTAAAAGTTTATTCTGTGAGCTGGCAGTGGTGGTGCATGCTTTTTCACCACTCAGGAGGCAGAGGCAGGCAAATCTCTTAAGTTTGAGGCCAGCCTGGTCTACAGAGTGAGTTCCAGGACATCCAAGGGGGTACACAGAGAAACCACATCTCAAAAAAACAAAACAAAACAACCTCCAAACCAACCCCCCTAAGCCAAACCAAACCAAACCAAACCAAATCAAACAAATGAAAAGCAAAAAAGAAGGAAAAGAATTCTTTGACAGTTTCAAAGTACATGTATATATACAATGCATCTTGATCATATCCAACCCAAATCCCCCTAACCACCACTAGACTCTCCCCATGTTTCTCCTCCTAGTCTCTTCTAGCTGGCACATTTTTGTTTGTTCTTATTTTTAATTAACTAGTTAATTAATTGAGTGCTCTGCTGCACATAATGAAAAAGCCAGCAACCTTCAGCCCTTTCTTTGACACCCTCAACTCTACTCCTTTCTCCTGGTGTCTAGCTTCAGGTTTCTAGGTCGTTGCTATCACTTTGCTCTTTCAAGAATTTTCAAATTTCCTTTGGTGTGGGAGGAATACTTAATAATAGTCTTAGGTGGCCAGTGTCGTTGCTTCCTCTCCATTCTCACTCTTTTTTTTTTAAATTTTATTTTATTTTATTTTATTTTATTTTATTTTATTTTATTATACGTAAGTACACTGTAGCTGTCCTCAGACACTCCAGAAGAGGGAGCCAGATCTTGTTACGGATGGTTGTGAGCCACCATGTGGTTGCTGGGATTTGAACTTATCACCTTCGGAAGAGCAGTCGGGTGCTCTTACCTGCTGAGCCATCTCACCAGCCCCCTCCATTCTCACTCTTACACTTTAGTTTTGGAAATGATTTTTTGGGTCTGGAGCTACTTTCTTTTTTTTTTTTTTTTTAATATATATAATCTTTATTTATTATAAGTAAGTACACTATAGCTGTCTTCAGACACTCCAGAAGAGGGAGTCAGATCTCATTATGGATTGTTGTGAGCCACCATGTGGTTGCTGGGATTTGAACTCAGGACCTTCAGAAGAACAGTCAGTGCTCTTAACCACTGAGCCATTGGAGCTACTTTCAAATTTCATACTTAATGATGACTATAAAGGCAAGTTAGTTAAGTTCTATCTATCTTCCTTTAAACTTTTCTCTTTCTTAAATTTTTTTTTTAAATTTAGAGATAGCCTTATTATGTAGGCTTCCTCTCCCCCTTTTAAAAATTCTCTCTTTCCTTCTTTTTAAAAAAGAACGTGTACCTGACCCCTTTCTAAAAAATTATTTATTTATATTTCATATGTCTGATTGTTTTGCCTGCATGTATGTATCTGCACCACATGCATGTCTGATACCTGCAGAAGGCAGAAGAAGCCATCAGATCTCCTGGTACTGGGAGCAAGGATGTCTGTGAGCTACCATGTGGGTTTGGGAACAGAACCTGGATCCTCTACAAGAGCAGCCGTGCTCTTAATTGCGGAGCTATCTCTCTAGCATTGTCCCATCTTGTTCTTAATTGGTTAATTTTACTCTATTCTTAATAGTTCAGAACAATATATTCCTTGATTACCATAGTCACTGATAACTGAAGCAATTTACCTTCAAAGATAAATTGCAGTTGGATAAATTAGGGTGAATTGCCTGAAGAATCATAAAGTACCTCTGACAAGAAACCAGAGGAGTTTACCACTGTAGTTGGAACTTGAGTGGAACGTAAATGGAAACTGAGGATCAGACTGTACATAGAACTTTTTTGGAGTCTGTGGCAGTTCTTGTGAACTTACCTGCCTTTTCCTAGAAAAGCCCCAAAGGAGAAGTTTGGCTTCCTAAACTGGAGGCTGCCTTTTCTCACTTCCCTTGAGTAACACTTAATCTAACCCTCATTAACCAGCCAAAGAAGAGAGGGAGACATGCTAAGAGTTGAGGGCAGTTCGGAATTAAGCACTCCTTCCCATTAGAGGTATAATCCAGTTTTCCCCAGTTCTTCCCCTCAGTGATTCTTGGAGCTTGCTTGGGTCCTGGGGTTCAGATGGCTCCAAACATTTTCTGGAGACACTGATGAGATCAGATATTTTCTTAGAAATTCTTCCTTTAAGAAATTCCAGGTGTCAAAGGCTCCTTTAGAGCTGTATGTGACACTGTGCTTGTGTGTGTGTGTGTGTGTTTGGGGGGCAGTAAGGGATCATCTATTAAAATAGGTTGACTTACCCAACTGCACTCTGATCTAATAACTTAAACACCCAACATGGCTGAGTGTGGTCGAACAGGCCTTTAATACCAGCATTTAGGAGGCACAGGTAGGCCCGATCACTGTGAGCTCAATCTAGCCCATTCTACATAGTGAGTTCCAGGACAGCCAGAACTATATAATGAGACCCTGTCTCACGCCCCCAAACCCAAAGAACCAAAAACCAACCCCCCTAAAGTCAAACCAATCCCCCCAAACCCCATGACACAAAACACTGAATCATTGTAAATAGAACTGAGGAAAAGGAATGACCAGGTTAACGAGAGCAGAAGCTATTCATAAGCATCCTCTTTCTGAGTTTTAGTGGTGTGACTCAGAAGATGGATCGGAAATTATTTTCTTGGGATTCATTCATTCATTCATTCATTCACTCAGCTTCTCCCTTCAGTTCGTTTCCACTGTCTGGAAAGACACCGATAAGGAAAAGCTACAACTGCCCTACTCACACAGAGGCATGTAGCAGATAACTGAGAGAAGGCCAGAGAGGAGGCAGGGTCTTCCGCAGGGCCACAGACAGAGGCTGTGGCTCCGTGACATGGACAGCTGAGCAGAGATCCCCGAGTTTACAAGAGTTTCATCTAGGACAAGGTGGTCTGGAGGGGGTAGTCAGTGGGACTAGACAGATCGCCTATGAAGAAGAAGGAGACATCAGCAGAGATGCTAGGTTTTTGACTCACAGGCAGTATAAGACTAGAGGGGAAAGAGAGGTAGACAGACAGGCAGTTCGATGTATGCATGTGTTCATGTAGGTGAGTGCACATGTGCGCGCAGCATGTCATAGGTTGGTGATATCTGGTGTCTTTCTCAATGGCTCTCTCAATTTTTTTTGAGATGGGGTTACTCAGTGAACTTGGAGCTAATTGATTCGTATAAGCTAGTTGGCCTGTGAGACCTCTGGGGTTACACAAATGAATGTGTGTACTGCAATATCTGACTGTTACTGAGTACTAGGAAGGATTTTAACTCAAGTCCTCATGCTTGCATAGAAGGCGCTTTAACCAGCTGAGTTATCTCCCAAGGTCTCCTCTCTTTGTTTCCTGTTTTTTTTGTTTTGTCGTTTCTTTCTGAGACAGGGTCTCATGTACCCCAGGATGGCTTAGAACTCCTTATGTAGCCAAGGATGGCCTTGGACTTCTGATCCTCCTGCCTTTTCCCCCCTAGTGCCGGAATTGGACTGTAGGTGTTTAGCTACCATGTTTGGTTAATGAGGTACTGGAAATCAAACCCAGGGCTTTGTGCTTCCTGGGCCAGTACTCCATCAGGGGAACTGTATCAGCAATCTTTCTTCCTTTTTCTTTTCATTTTCACCTCCCTCCCTCACATATCTCCCTCCTTCGTTCCCTCCCTCTCTCCTCCCTCCCTTCTTCCTTCCTTATCTCTTTCTTTCTTCCTTCCTTCTCTCTTTCTTTCTTCCTTTTTTAGTATGTTAGTATGAAGCCCTAGCTGACCTGGAACTCACAGGGATCCTCCTGCCTCTGCCTCCTGAGTACTGGGATGACAGGTGTATACCACCATTCCCTGTTTATGACATTCTAGGGATCAAACCCAGGGCTTCATGCATGCTAGACAAGAATTCTACCAATTAAGGTACATACTCTGCTCCCTAATAAATTGTTTTGTTAAGTGATTGGAGTAAAAGATGAGACCTAGTGATATGAGGTTTATACAGTTTGAAAAGGATGTGTATGGTGGCTGCTTCTCTTCCAGAACACTGGGAGAACTGACCAGACACGGTACTCAAGGAATCTTTTTCCAAGAAGTGTTTCTCTAAAATGAAAGCTGGAAATTTGAGAAATTATGTCCTTGCAAGATGGTAAACTTCAACTTATTTTGTTGCAGGTAATTGACATGCCTGAACACAACCCTGGCGATTTGGGAGGAACAATGAGACTGGGGTTAAGACGAACTGTTTTCACAACTGAAAACTCCATACTGAGTAAGTTTTCCAGGGTTTTGATTTTTTTATAGGACATCGGGGTGGTTCATATGACTGTGCCAGGACCATCCCTCTGGGAGCATGCGCAACCCTACTTTCCAGCCACGGTGTCTCTCACCCAGCCACCTCTTCTTGCTGCCTGTCACTTGAGGCATTTGATCTCTTCCCCATTCAAGTTCATTTTTTAGAGTATTGGCTATGCACAAAATAACCCACTGAAAAGTGTCCTAGACATCAGATGACAACGAGTGCCATACTGTATCCTGTACCTGCAAAACTCCCAGGAGTACAAACACAAATTCAAGTTGTTTTGTTTTTGTTTTTGTTTTGTTTTTGTTTTTGTTTTTGAGTTCATGGACCAATGTTAAAAATGGCTCCCCCTTTCACTGTTTCCTTTCTGTTTGTTTGAGTCAATGTTATGTCAGAAACATAGATGAACATATTTGGACCTTTCCACAATGTTAGCATTTATTGAATAACAAAGTTTAGCAGTTTCAATGACATAAGTCCTTCATAAAATTTACCTATGCTTGGCCGAAGTGAATACAAGTTCTTTATTCCAGTCTTGTCATTTTAAATTTTATTTTATTTTTAATTATGTGTCTGTGCCTGTGCCTGTGCGAGTGCAAGAAACCACCAGAAGCCAGAAGAAGGTGTCAGTTCCTTTGGAACTGAAGTTACAGGTGGTTGTAGACTGCCTGATATGGATGTTAGAATCCACTCATTCCCTCTGCAAGGACAACAAGTGCTCTTAACTGCTGAGTCCCTTTATGCCAATCTTAATGACTGATATTAATTCTCATTTTCTATAGCATACAGTAAATATATCTGTATCGCTCCCTACTTATATATGGGTTCCAGAAGGAATACAAGTTGAAGAAGCTATGGCAAAATTGAAGAGGTTTCAGAGTGGGCTGAGAAAATCTGTGTAGATGAGATAACATAACAAACCAGACTGGTCCCAGGAGTGAGCGACTGGTAAAACAGCTGGAGTCAGATTTGGGAGCGAAGCAGCAGAATTCAGCTGAGAGTTGAAAAGGTTGAAGTGGGTGCAGAGCCAAAAACAAAGCAGGAAGTGTGTGAGGAGCTGATCTAGATGGGTGAACAGGCGATCGGGCTGTTGAATAGGCAGCATCTACAGTGAAAGACCAAGCAGAGTCTGTTACTGCTTCTTTGTCTTTCAGTTGTTTCAAAGTCTTTGAAACTTTGAAGCTTTGTTCATGTAATTGCCTAGGTGACAAAACCCCAAAAAACAAACAAACAAACAAACAAAACCAACCAAAACCAAAAACAAAACAACAAAAACAAAACAAAACAAAAACCCCAGAAACCAAACCAACCAACCAACCAAACAAACAAACAAAAAACTGTCAGTGAAAGGGTGATCAAAAATTATGTACTGTAAAGGATTTGGTGATAATAGTATTAAAAAGATCACCATGCTCAGTATATTTTAAGACTTAATGGTAGTAAGAGTGGCCTAAAATTGATTTTTTATTGTAAATCAAAAGATTATATGAATCTTGAGTTTATTTTACATTTGTCTTGAGTGTGACTATGAGCTCTCTCTCCCCCTCACCCCCTCTCTCTGTGTCTCTCTGTGTGTGTATGTGTGTGTGTGCACACTTGAGCAAATGCCATGAACGTAAGTCAGAGGATAACTTGGGGGGAGTTTGTTCTCTCCTTCCTGGTGCTCAAACTCAGGTCATCAGTCTTGGTTGGCCCCAAGAATCTTTACCTTCTGAGATAGCTTCATGGCCCTGAATTTTATGAAGCTGAAACATAGTACCAGATATATTTTTTATAGAGACATAAGCCTCATAACATATAATTCATCTGTTAGTATATGGTTTATTGGTTTTCATTGTATTCACCGAGCTGTCCAGCCATCACTAGGATATCCACAAAAGTTGTCCTACTATTAGTAGTGACAATTTCAGATCATTTTCATCGCCTACAATAGACATTCTGTATTGTTTAGCTCTTACCACCTTGAACTCCCTCAGCCTCTGGTAATCATTAACTTTTTAAAAAAATGACCTATTCTGGCTTTTTAGTGCAAATGAAACAATAAGAAGTAAAGTTTCTCATGGTTTCCATCACTTAGTACACTGTTTTCAAGTTTTATCCATGCTATGGCATGTATTAATATTTAATTTCTTGTAATGGCTCTATAATAGTCTATTGTGTGGTTGTACCAGAATTTTAATGTCTGCTTTTGGGCTTATGGGCTCTTTTCAGTTAATGATTAATTAAATTTGATTGTTTTAATTTTATGTATTTATTAAAATTTTCTTTTGAGACAAGGACTCATATAGTCTAGGCTGGCTTCAAACTCACTGCGTAGCCAAGGATGACTTTGCTCCCTTCCCTCTGGAACCACCACTCCTACTTCATGCAGTGCTGGAGATCACACCCAGGGCACTTGCTCTCCCAACTGAGCCACATCCTCAGTTCCTGATTGCATTTCTTTTAAATTGTGTTCCTTTACAAAAGGAAGGTGGCATATGAACCTGTGGGTTTTAGCAAGTATAAAGTTTTGCCTCCCTTCCCATGGTGTCTCTGGCAAGTGTTGTAAGGGATAACAACACTCTCCCCATTGTTCTATAGGATGTCATTTCTTTAAAAAAGTAACAAAACAAAACCCTCCAAAAGCCTTATAGCATTATAACAGTATAAGGGATTTTGGCTCCCTAGTTGGCATATTGAACCTTATTTTATTTATTTATTTATTTTTTGGTTTTTCGAGACAGGGTTTCTCTGTATAGCCCTGGCTGTCCTGGAACTCACTTTGTAGACCAGGCTGGCCTCGAACTCAGAAATCCGCCTGCCTCTGCCTCCTGAGTGCTGGGATTAAAGGCGTGCGCCACCACGCCCGGCCCTTATTTTTTTTTTTTTTACAAGTTGACACATTTTATTTTAGACGCTTCTTTTCAAGTCAGTACATTTTTGCAAGACTGACATGAGCAAAATACATTTGTCTATGCCACCTGGAAAAATGATTGACTATTTTGAGCTGGACGTAGTGGCACATACCTTTAATCCCAACACTTGGGTGGTAGGAGAGTCTCTATAAGTTTGAGGTCAGCCTGATCTACACAATGAGTTCCATGACAGCCAGAACCACACAGAGAGACCCTGTCTTGAAAAAACTAAAAACCAATCAAACAAAATGATTAGCCATTTTGACAAAATGCCTGTGTGTTTTCATGCGTTCTTTCTTTCTTTTCTTTTTCTTTTCTTTTCTTTTTTTTTTTTTTTTTGATGTCAATTTGATTTGTAGGCCTGTATTTGCAGTGCTCTGGATGAGGGAGAAACAGGAAAGTAAAGAGCTTTTTAATATAAGAATGCCCTCCAGCAGAACAAAGCCCGAATCTTCTTCAATTGAGGGTTAATTCCTGTTTTTCTTACGTCACTTGTTAATCTAATAAGGGTTTTGAAAACCGAATTCACTCTGAGTCAGAGAGTATAAGTAGAAATTGATTTGGACAAAGGTAGCGGTAGTCATCATTTACTTGGTTTGTAAGAAATGGATTCACTGGAGCTCATTTCTGCCCTGTGTTCCCCTGAGATTGTGTTTTGTTTGGTTTGGTTTGGTCTCAAGGGCTTTCAGAGATGAGACTGTAGCTCACCTGACAGAATGCTTGCCTGTCATGCATGAAGCCTTGGGTTCCATCTCCTGCATTGAGTGAGTGGGGCGGGGGGCTCACTCCTGGTGTGCATTCCTGTAATCCCAGCACTCAGGAGAAAGAGGCAAGAGGACATGTTGGCAATGCCTTTAATTCCAGCACTTGGGAGGCAGAGACAGGCAGATCTCTGAGTTTGAGATCAGTCTGGTCTACAGAGTGAGTTCCAGGACAGTCGAGGCAGAGAAACCCTGTCTTGAGCCTCTCTTTCCACTCTCCCCTCCACCGTGACCCTGCAAAAAATTCAAGGACATATTCTGCTGTGTAGCAAATTTGAAGCCTG
Organism: Mus minutoides; assembly: GCA_902729485.2. NCBI lineage: Eukaryota > Metazoa > Chordata > Mammalia > Rodentia > Muridae > Mus > Mus minutoides. The sequence goes on from CACVCL010030369.1 coordinate 33,171, forward strand.
CCTGTCTCAAAGTAGGGTGGGGGCCTTTAAATAAAAGGGCTAACGATAGCGCGCACACGTGTGTGTATGTGTGTGTGTGTGTGTGTGTGTGTGTGTGTGTGTGTGTAATTGTCAAAGCTGCCTTAAAGGTCATTAAAGCACCAGATGTTTTTCTAAAATGTTTATAACTCTGTAAGTTTGATTATCTGTGGTCTTCTCTGAACTTTATTACACTTAACATTTATATTTTATTGTGGCATAACTTCTTCATGTATTTGGATTTTGTGCCTATTTTATTATTTGGGAATTTAGTATGTATGTGTGTGTAATTTTTAATTTTTTCATTTTTTTTGAGATTTACATCATTTTACCTCCTCAATCCAACTCCTCCTGTGTACCCGTGTATCTCTTTTCAAATTTATAACCTCTTCTTTGAACTCTTGGGCTCAAGTAGTCTTCTTGCCTCCATCTTCCGAGTCCTGAGGACTCCAGGTGTTTACCAGTGTACCTGCCCCCCGGCCAGATAGTGTTGGAGTTAAGGAGCCGTAATGTGCTGATTAATTTTCTACTGATAATCATTTGAGATTGGTTCCAGCATTTTATAAGGAAAATGCTGATTGGGAGATCTCCACACAGGCTTTTTGTTCCATTGAATGTTTCCTCAGAACAGCTTTCCAGGAGTTGGGTTATTAGGTTCAAGGCTATGAACAGTTTATGGCTGGTAATTCTGCTAGATTGTTTGAAAGGAGGGTGAGTGAGTTCAGACTGTAATTATCTGCTGCCGTCTCGCATTCTTGGCTGTCTTCTCACATTCTTAGTTTGCTTGCTGTGTTCTTGAGTAGTTACTTTTTGTTGTTGCCTTTGACTTTGCATTCTTCCATTGCTCCACAGCCCCCGTTCTATGCCCTCCAACTGTTGGTTGACTTGACTTGAGTATAGGCTGCTTACGTCTCAGGTCTTGTTAGCAGGGAGAAATCTTCCTGTCCCCAAGTCTATCACCCAGATGATCTCAAACAGTGGTTGGTACACTTTTCCAATAAAGGACCAGCCATCTGGGCTGGGGAGATGGCTTAGGGGTTCAGAGCACAGTCTACCCTTCCGGATGACCTTGGTTTGACTCGAAGCACCCATATCAGGCAGATCATAATTGTAACACCAGCTCTAGGAGGTCTGACACCTATGGTCTCTCCAGGTACCATGTATTCATGTACATGTGTACTCATGTACACATACCTACACACAGATATATAGGTAATTAAACATAATAACTACAGTAAATCTTTTGTAAAAGAAGACTAGCCACCATGCTGTACAGGTAGGCAATTTAACTTTATTGATGGACACTGCAGGGATCCTCTTCTGTGTCTTTTGAAATCTTTTCTAACCATTTGAAATATAGAAACTGAACAAAGATGGGGGCATCATTGCTGATGAAGGGCTGAGCAGGAGCTTGGTTGAATTGTGGCCTGAACAAGAAGTAGCATGTGGGAGGGACAGAAAAAAAGATGGGATTTCCTCACTCTCTGTTAAGTGTCAGAGAGTAAAGACCAAGCCATTTGTCTCAATCTGGCATCTCTAGTTTTTGGTTGAGGAAATGGCAGCCCAAAAAAGCAAAAAGGCGTCTGGGAGGTTGGGAGAGTCAGAAGCAGGTCTTGTGACACTGCCCATACGCTCGCTTCTTGCCTTCTACTGAGAGTGCCCCCCTGGCCCTATGATCTCACCATTAAAAAATTACATTCCAAACATAAACTTTTTTATAGTTTTTATTTTGAGATGGGGGTCTCATTAAGTTACCCAGAGAGCCTTTCAAGTCATTCCATAATCCAGGCATGCCTGAACTTGTAATCTTCCTGTCTCAGTTTCTGGAGTAGCTGGATTTACAGTCCTATGCCACAAGGCCTGACTTCAAAAATGTAATTTAAAAATATTGTGTGTGTTTGTTCACTTGTGAGAGTACTTCCTAGAACTGCTTCATAGTCCTAATGTCTCTACCTCCCATCTCCTCATAGGATTATAGATGGGTGCCATCAAAACTGGCTTTCTGTGAGTTTAGGGGAGCCAAATTTAGATAGGTTCTTACACTTGTACTGCAAGCACTTTGTTCGGCAAGCCAACTCCTGGTCCCAAAATATAATTCTCAAAGCACACATTGTACAGATACCAGGGTCACCCAGAACTCTCTTTTCAGATTTATGTACTTTATTGCATGCTGTTATAAGTCAATTATAAAAATACATTTTATATCGGAAGTTAGATAATGTGATTTTTGTCCTCGGAATGGCATTGTTAGTTAATTGAAGTCAGTGAGAAACGGCCCAGGGTAGGTCAGTATGAAAGGCAATCCCTCTGGGCTGGTGAGATGGCTCAGCAGGTAAAAGTACTTGCCACCAACCCTGATGACCTGAGTTCAATCCTCAGAAGCCATAGGGTGGGTCGAAGGAAAGAACAGACTCCTTCCTGTAAGTTGTCCTTTGATCTCCACATGTGCACCGTGGCACATGAATGCCACCCCACACACAATAAATGAATTAGAAAGATAAAAATAAAATATGGTGTGTTGAAGGACAAATTCAGAAGGCAGTACGGCTTGAGATGGGCAGGTGAGGTGAGAGAGATGTGGGTATGCTGCTGACGCTGGTTATTAAACCATTGCTTTGCCTACGGCTCTTCACGGAACACAAACGGTGACGTGCTAAAGCACAGAGAATTGACTCAAAGTTCAGAGCTCAGGTAGGGGATGGGTGACAACTTGTTTGATAGTGTCACAGACCCTAGTCTTAGTTATAGTCAAGTCTCCCACATATACCAAGGCATCTAGGAAGGGAAACAAATCTTAATCTGTGTTGAGTGTGGTTTTCAAACTGTCAGCTCCTGGAAAGGACGTGTGTCTGGATTATCCAGTTAAACGAGGTTGAATACTGCTCACTCTAATACCTGTGTTGCCAGCAGGACAACTGAATTTAGGATGTAGGTGACAAGCCAAAGGTGTGTGGCTAAAGTGAAAATGATGTTTTTTTTTTCTTTTTCTCTTCTTTTCTTTTTGTTTCATTTCTTTGCCTGTGTATATGTGTGTGTGTTCTGCCTGTTGTCTGAAAAGGGCATCTGGTCCCCTGGAACTGGAGTTAGACAGTTTCGAGCCATTGTGTGGGCACTTGGAATCAAACAGGGATCCTCTGGAAGAGCAGCCATTGCTCCTAACTGCTGAGTCATCACTGGTCCCAGAAGTGTAACATCTTAAGAGAAGACTTCAGGGGCTAGGGAGATGGTTCAGTCAGTAAATTACCTGCGGGGTAAGCATGAAGGCCCAAGTTCAGATCCCCAGGAGTCATGTGAAAGTTAGGTGAGGTGGTATACATCTGTCACCCTTGCAGTGGGACATGGGAGGGGCTGGGAGGAGACAGGCAGATCCTCGGAGCTCATGGCCACCCCGCCTATACAAATCAGTGAGTTTTAGGGCCAGTGAGAGACCCTGTCCCAAAAACTAAGGTAGAGAGTGATTGAGAAAGACAGCAGACAAGGACTGCTGGCCTCCAAACTCATGTGAAATGCACACACACATATACCCATATGAAGATGTATGTATACCATGCATACACTTAACAGATGTATCAGCCACCAAATGCAGACACTACTGCATACACCAGCAGGACATTGCTGAAAGGACCCTGATATAGCTGTCTCCTGGGAAGCTTTGACAGTTCCTGACAAACGCAAAAGTGGATGCTCACAATCATCTATAGGGCAGTACACAGGGTCCCCAATGTAGGAGCTAGAGAGAGTACCCAAGAGTTGTAGGGGTCTGCAATGCTATAGATGGAACAACAATATGAACTAATCAGAACCCCCAGAGCTCATGTCTCTAGCTGTATATGTATTAGAAGATGGCCTAGTTGGCCATTATTCGGGAAGAAAGGCCCTTGGTCTAGCAATGTTTATAGGCCCCAGTACAGTGGAATGCCAGGGCCAAGTAGTGGGAGAGGGAGGGTAGGGGAGCAGGGCAGGGGGGAGGATATAGGGGACTTTTGGATAACACTTGAAATGTAAATGAAGAAACTCTCTAATAATAAAAAAAAAGTGAAAAAAAAAGAGAGAGAGAAAGAAAGCTTCAATCCTTTCAGGGATCTTGCCTGCCTTTTCTCAGTAAGAAAAAGAGCTTGCCTTGTACAACTTTAAGTCCAGCACTCAAGTCAGAGGCAGGTGGATCTCTGAGTTCAGTGTCAGCCTGGTTTACAGAGTGAGTTCCAGGACAGCCAGGGCTACACAGAGAAACCCTGTCTCGAAAAAAACAAACCAAACTAACCAACTAATCAACCAACCAAACAAATAAGGAGAGCTTGACTAGAGTGGTTGGTTCTATTTGTTGTAAGAGAAGGAGGTGTGGGCTTTTCCCTGAAAGAACAGAGCTGGGAGGCCAATTAGGAGGACCCTGAGTGAGTACTGAGTTGAGGTAGAAGCCCTGGCCCTGGCCCTGTGAAGTGGTTAAGTCTGAGAACTGAAAGAAACGGGGATGTGGAAGAACACAATTTTAGGGGCTAGAAAAGTGACTGTAGTTTTATTTTTTTCCTGTCTAAGCCTGATACAGCAAAACTCCTCTTTCTAATGCGATTAGATTATTAGGAAGTTAAAAACAAACAAACAAAACTACAAACATCCTTTCCTGGGTTAATGAGGTGATTTTCTAAGGAGTTTTATGTCTATACCAGAGTACTTTGTAACTATACAGAGACCTGTTCAAGAGGAAAATGGTGGGGTCCTTGAGGGGGATCACAGCGCTGCCAGCCTTCCCACAGCCCCCACCAGGGTCCATATCACTGGGGGTTGGAGGTAGGTGAGGGATTTGGTGGGGCTCTCGTCCTAGATTCTTGCTGGTGTTTGCTGGGAAACTCTTTCCTGAAGTGTGCTTGTAAATATGGAGGCTCATGAGTACCCCCTTCATCCTTAAAGGATAGGATGTCATGCCCTTCTTGTCAGACTGGCTCTGTCCTGACCCCTGACTAGGGTAGTGACTCTGAGACACTCACTGTGTTTTCCAAAAGCTCCTTGTGCCTCAGTTCTCAAGTATTGGAGCTGCCTACTTACTTGTGGCTAAAGCCTTGGAATCGCTGAATAAGAAGAAGGCTTCATAGGGCTCTTATGAGAGCAAGCTGGATTCCATGTGGAAGTCCCTAGGCTGCTGTCTTACTCTAAGTGGGGCTGTTGGGATAGTCAGCAGGTAACACTTAACTGTATTCATCTGTGAGTCTGTCACAGATTGCCACAAACTTCAGTCTGAGACCTATTGGTAAGACTAGGGGTCATCTGGGCGCATGTCTTTGATCCCAGCACTTGGCAGGCAGAGGTAGTGTTGGAGCTCTGAGTTTGAGACCAGCCTAGTCTACATAGCAAACTCCAAGCTAGTCAGAATTAAATAATGAGATTCTGTCTCAAGAAATAAAAACAACAACAAAAAAAAAACCCCCAAAAACAAAAAAACCCCAAAAGATCAGTGGTCAGGGCCTAGGAATGTGGTGGTTCAATTTGTTCAGTGCTTGCCAGGAATTCATGAGGTTCTGGGTGTGATCCCCAGCAGCAACCAAAGCAGCCATGGGGGTACATGTCTTGAGATCTCGGCTCTCAGGAGTTAGAAGCAAGAAAGTCAGGACTTCAAGGTTATTCTCAGCTCCATAGTGGGTTTGAGTTGAGCCTGGGCTGCCTGAGACCTGGTCTCAACAAGAAACCCACAACCACCACTAGATCCTGGGTGGCGCATGACTGTGTTGTTGGCACTTAGGAGTCAGACACAGAAGAACCACCACAAAGTTCAGGCCTACCGAGGCTATACTTAAGACCCTGTCTCCAGAACAAAAGATAACAACAATAAAGATTGGAATCAGCTGCACTGGGGATGCGGGTCCCTGGTGGTGTGCTTGCCAATCATGTATGAGAGCCTGGTGAACCTCAGCACAGGGGTGGGGTAGGGGTGAGACTGGCTTGAGAAGGGGAGCACATAACCTTTGTGGCTTGCAGGTTCTCTTTCTTCCCTCTACCCCTGTCTTCTTTCTTTCTCTTAGATAACTCAGTTGTAGAATGCTTGCCTAACATGCACACAACCCTATCCTCAGCACCCAACAAGCAAAATCCACAACAGAGAGCAAAGCACTGCCATGTAGGGTTAAAAGCAGGGATGACATTTAAATTGTGATGGTTGAACCTTGAAAACTAGACATACTAAGCTGGAGAGATGGCTGGGTAGTTAAGAACACTGGCTGCTTTCCCAGAGGACATGGGTTAGATTGCCAAGCACCCACAAGGTGGCTCACAACCACCTGTAACTCTAGTTCCAGGGACTCAGATGTTGTTCTGCTATCCTTTGGCCTCAGGCACTCATATGGTATGCACTTAAATGCCTGCCGTTTACAGGCAAACCACCAATACACAATAAAATAGAATTTAAAAGAGGAATAAAATTGACATAAAATATTACTGCAAAAATATAAAGTTAGGGAAAGGGAAGCTGTTTAGATATTGAAAATTACTGAGTTGTTTCATAAAAATGGAAATGACATTAAAGCCCAAAAGTCGAAAGGAAAGGAGAAAGCTGGAAGCAGGCCCTGATTCTATAGTTTTCTTTCTTTGTGGAGTTGGAGGTAGAGAACCTTGTGTGTACGAGACAAGTGTTCTTTCTGAGATACATCCCAGCCGTTGGGTTTTTGAGGCTGCTTTTCAGAATCTAGCTGATGCTTGTCTGGAATTCTCCATCCTGCCGTCACCTTCATGGAGCTGGGGTTCTAGGCATATGCTATCATACTTAGCTCCTGACTGGGTACAGTGTCAAGATTGAAGATACTATGTGCAGCATTTCAGTTATTCTTGTCACACCCTCGGACCCAATGACCATTATACATAGAACAGAATCTTTGTCATCCAGGTCACTTGTTAGAAAGCCACTGAGCCAACCCTGAACCTCCAATGTGATGTGGAATGGCTGAATTGTAGAGAGGAAAATCCAGAGCCCCCTTTCCTTTGAATAGCCTTGAAACAAGGCTCTGTGTCCTCTGTCTTGAACAAGAAGCGGGGAAGAAGAAGAGGAGGAGGAAGAAGAAGAAGAAAAAGGGGAAGGGGAAAGGGAAGAAGAGGAGGAGGAGGAGGAAGGTGTCTTTGTCTGCAAGTGCTAAATCAATATTGGCTAGAGGGCTTGAAAAATATCTCATTTGGTAAAGTGCTTGCCTTGCAAGTATCAGTGAGGGCCCAGTGAAACTACTGAACTGGATCATTCCGTCGGCAGAAAGAAAGGTTTATTGGAGATCAAGATGCTAAGGCTGAGAGCTGGAGTGGGCAGGGAGAAACAAAATAGTGGGAAAGCAAGTGGATTTTATATGACAGGATAATACATATAACCTGTTGAATGTACATAATGTTCCTTGTATATATGTTTTCAGGGCTGACTAACACCAGACAAGCAGTTGCTGGGCTCTTCCCATTCCCAACTGTCCTCAGTTGTCTATGGCTCTTTATAGGGTTGAGGCTTCATGCACTTTCCCCCTTTCTTTTTGACATGTTCATTCTTGTTGTCCTTGTTCAGCTCACGCAGTGAGACTTTATGAGTATGATTTCTGGTATTCAGTGTTTTAAATTTTAATTTTATGTGTATGAGTGCTCTTAACTGCCAAGCCACCTCACTAGCCCCTAAGCCCATTCTTAGTTCAGAACTATAACAGTATCGCATGGGTTGCTTTTTCTGAATTGACTTCTAGTAGGTTTGTAAGCAGTTAAGAAAGATTTTTAAATGCATCAAATAAAAATTCCAAACAGTGGGATGTGGTGGCTCAGACCAGTAATCCCGGCTACTCCAGAAGCTGAGGCAAGAGAATCTTTGAATCTTTGGTTTCAAAGCAAGTTTAAGGCCAGTCTAGGGAATTTTGTGAGACCTTGTCTCAAAATGAAGACATTTATATAAACGTAAGACTGACAGTGTAGCTGTCAATGATAGAGCACTTCCATAGTGTATGCAAGGGTCTGGGTTTAATCTTCAGTACCAATAAATAAGTAAACCAATACCAAAATTTCCAGAAATGTCTCATCATACACTATACACATATATAATGTGTATTTGCATGTCTCATTTATTTAGCACAAACCTATTACTACCTTCTGTACCCTAAGTGTTGGTCTTAAGAATCAGACAGGTTGCTGGGCGTGGTGGCGCACGCCTTTAATCCCAGCGCTTGGGAGGCTAAAGCAGGTGGATTTCTGAGTTTGAGGCCAGCCTGGTCTACAAAGTGAGTTCCAGGATAGCCAAGGCTATACAGAGAAACCCTGTCTCGAAAAACCAAAAAAAAAAAAAAAAAAAAAAGAATCAGACAGGTTGGGGCTGGTAAGATGGCTCAGCAGTTAAGAGCACCGACTGCTCTTCCGAAGGTCCTGAGTTCAAATCCCAGCAATCACATGGTGGCTCATAATCATCTGTAATGAGATCTGATGCCCTCTTCTGGTGCATCTGAAGACAGCTACAGTGTACTTACATATAACAATAAATAAATCTTAAGAATCAGACAGGTCCCATATTTGTCTTCTGCCACATAGAACTTTCAATCTATATCCTTTCTTTCTGTCTCTACTTCATTAGCTAGAAATAACAATAACAGTTATATATTTGATTTCCTTACTGTTCTAATACCTCAACTTACTTAATCCTCATAATGACTCTATGAAGTAAGATTATCATAATTCCCATTTCATAGATAGGGAAAACTGAGGCTAAGCCATTTACCCAAAGCGCGTATCTCTTAAATGGTGTAGAGGGATTTGAAGTCATTCAGTCTGGCTTCAGTGTATGTCTCTCCTCTCTTCCCCTTCTTCTCACCTGTGAAATAGATACGGTCTACCTTAAGCTAGAAAATAGTTCATAAACCACAGTTTCTGAACTTTACAAAGAGTTGATATAATGCCTCCATGCTTTCCAACTGTGTATCACTGTGCTGTTTCCCATTTGTCTTTGGTTTTTATGAATTAGTACGGAGGTGATCCCGAATGACCCCACCCTTTGGCAGTAATCTCAGATGGAGCTCTCTCAAAGGTGGTTTTTGCCCCAACTCTCCCTGCTTTTCAGAAAACATCTGAACTATTCACTTTTATTCATTTTATCGCCACACTCTCTGTCTAAATGGACAGAGTTACAGATAGAAGCGTGGCTGCAGTCATCATGCACACAGAGGCACATAATTGGCATGTAATTGTTCTAAGTCAAAAGCTCAAATGAAGTCACAAAGCATTAATTTGGTTGTTCTCAGTTGAGACTTCCTATTCCAGCTTCATGATGTCTTTGAGAATTCAATAGCCACCCTGTCTACTGAATGGAGCCTGGCTCCGGATTCTGTAGAATTTGACAATAACTACAGCACTTTTTGTCCCTTGGATGCATGCTGGGGTCTGCACCACGAGGGCTGCTGCTGTGGGGATAGTCACTATCTTCTTAAGTGTGTTCCACTATTGTGACCTCATTGAGTGGAGTTGGCTGATGGAGCTGTGGTCACTGAGCATCCATCCATCTTGTAGTTACTGTGCCCGGGGTGTTGCTGAAGGCGCTGCTCTGAGCTGCAGTGGTACAGCTACATGGCTGTCTAAGGGCTTCCTTGCTTGATTTGCAGCTACACGCTCCTAGGTAAGAAGCAGAGGGGAACGAGGTGCTCTTATTTACTCCCCCGCTCTTCTCATCCTGATGCTCAGCTTGTTTCCAGCTGTTGTCTGTTAACGCAGCAGTGAGCATCTGTGAGGTCAAATCTTCATCTTTATTTCAGCCCCACCTCAAACCTCTGGCAGTACTAGAATCTCTAAGAGTTGTGAGATATGAGTGCGTGTGTGTGTGTATGTTTGTATATGTAGGTACATATATATGTGCTATAGCATGTGTATGCTTATATATGATTATGTTTGTGTATGTTGGTACATATGTGCCATAGCATGTGTATGTTTATATATGATTGTGTGTGTGTATGTTGGTACATATGTGCCATAGTATGTGTGTGTTTATATATGATTGTGTGTGTATGTGTATGTATGTTTGTGTATGTAGGTACATATATATGTTCCATAGCATTGTGTGTTTCTATATGATTATGTGTATATATGTCTGTATATGTTGGTACATATGTGCCATGGCATGTGTGTGTTTATATATGATTGTGTATGTATATGTTTGTGTATGTAGGTACATATATATGTGCCATAGCATGTGTGTGTATATGTGTATTTGTGCAAATATGTGACACGGAGCATGTATGGATGTCAGAAAATGTCTGAGTCCCCTCTGGCCTTTGGCTTTGTTGAGACCCGCCTCTCTTGTTTCCTTCGCTGTGCTGTGTACTTGAGGCTAGCTGGCTGGAAAGCTTCCAGTCGCTTCTCTTGTTTCCACCCTCAGCCTTGCTGTAGGAATGATGGCTTACAGATACGCACCACATTCGGTTCTTCACATGGGTTCTGGGAACTGAACTTGGGTTGCCAGGCTTTTGATGTAGATGCTTACATGTGCTGAGCCATCTCCCTAGCCCAAACTCAGGATCTTGTGCGCACTAGGCTAGCATTCTCCTACCCAAACATTCTACCAGTGAGCTACACTCATCGTTTAGAAGTCATATCTTAGGGTCAAAGTATATTTTTAGGGCAGAATATGCAGAAATGTGGGCAGTAGGGTAGAAAAATATGGAGGTGGCTCTGGGGACATGGCTCAGTTGGCATAGTGCTTCTTTTGTATGTACAAAGCCCTGGGTTTGATTCCCCAGCATCCCATAAAAGTTGGATGTATGTGCTGGGGAGATGGCTCAGTGGGTACAGTACTTGTCAGAGTTCAGAACCTCAGCACCGTGTAAAGATCTGGGCATGGTGGTGCGTTCTTATAATCTCAGTACTGGGGAGGCTGCTACAGGGTTTTCTACCAGAAGACAAGAAAATCTAGATTGTCCTTGGAGTCTGGTCCTTTCTATGCCTCTGTTAGAGATCACAGAGGTTTTCTCTACATTCTTGCCATGGGTGTGCTTCTGCGGTTTATCACTCAGTGCTAATTCTCTTCTTATGTCTTCACAGAGAAGCTTTATGGTGACGTTCCTTACATAGAAGAAAGACACCGACATCGGTATGAGGTACGCCTTTCATCTGAATTACTGAGGGATGTGGATACCTGGTGCAATGAATCCCAGCAATTGTAAGTGGGCCCTTTGGGGAAAGTGCCCAGCTCATAATATCTATAAGGAAGGCTGCTAAAATTTCCCTAGCATGCAGGCAAAATAATCAAAGGAAGCTACTGTGATGAAAGAGTAGATGATGGCAGAGTACCATAGAACCTGACTGCATCTGGACAGGCATGACAAAAAGACTACCCTACTCCAAAACAAGCTCACCATTCCTCCTTAACCCCTGCCACTTGTTTCTCAGCTTTGAGAAAGATAGATAGCATCCAAGAAGGAGCCAAATGCTTCTGGCACTGGAATGAGTGTCTGGATCTTGTATGGTGGATTATAGTTTTCAGGAGCCTCTTCTGAAATTCACATTGAGCCCAAGATTTAGTGTCTCATGACTCAAAGGAGTTAACTGCTGAGATTGCAACAGAAATGGCATCTAGAATTGTGTATGGTCACTGGTGGAGTTACTTAGTCAATCATGATGTATTTGGGTTTGGAGATAGGAATCTCTTCTGGTTGTTTATTCAAACCAATTTGAACAGTAAGGGCATTTTTTAGCTCAGATCACAGGTAGACTTGAAACATGGTACAACGAGGCCTCTTGTTTCCATGGTTCTCTCAGCCTCTCCTTTCTGTGTGTTTAGTTTGCCTAGAGTGGTCTCTCTGCTCATTGTGAGGTGGTTGTCAGCGGCAACTGAAGTATGGAATCTTTCTTCAGTCTGATTAGGTCACTTTAAAAAAATTTGTCTGTTGGTTTTGTTTTTCTGAGACCGGATCTTACTATGTATCTCTGGCTGGCCTGGCATGTCTATGTAGATTAGGCTGGCCTTAAACTCACAGAGATCTCCCTGCCCCTGACTCCCAGATACTGGGATTAAAGGCTTATGCCACCAGTTGAAAAATTTTGAAACACAGTTTCATGTATCCCAAGTTGGTTTTGAACTCCATACACACCTGAGAATGCCTTAAATTCCCGATCCTCCAATCTCTACTTCTCAGTGCTAAGATAACAGGCACATGCTCCCTTGCCTAGTTTTATGTGGTGCTGGAGATTGAACTAGTTTCATTCGAGGTAGGCAAGCCATCTTCCAATTGAGTTACAACCCCAGCCCTAATGGGGTCAACTTTAATTATCTGTCAGCCTGTGAAATTTTTACCATCACCAGTGCCATGCTGAATGTTGGAGGTCTTAAACCTGAGTTTTCATAATATCAACCAAGAAGAATGAGTATTTTAATCACTGTTCTATTGCTGTGAAGAGACAGCATGACCAAAGCAACTCTTATAAAAGAAAGCATTTTATTGGTGACTTGCTAACAGTTTTAAGAGGTTTTACTCCATCATCATCATAGCAGGGAGCATGACTGTACACATAGATCTGGAGCAGTAGCTGAAAGCTACATCCTGATACTCAGGCTGAGAAAAAGAGCTGCTGGCCTGCCCACCCGCCAATGACACACTTCCTCCAACAAGGCCACACCTATTAATCCTTCTCAAATAGTACTATTCCTTAATGAGTAAGCATTCAAATATCTGAGCTACCTTAATCAGGGTTCTCTTAAAGTCACAGAACTTATGGAATGTTTCTATATATTAAAGGAAAATTTGGGGATGACTTACAGTCTGCTGTCCAACTAACCCTACAATGGGCAGCTGTGAATGGGATATTCAAGAATTGAGTAGTTGCTTGGTCCCATGAGGCTAGGTATTTCAGCTGGTCTTCTGTATGAGTTGGAATCCTGAAGTAGGTTCCAACAGATGTGCTGGGAAGCGAGTACAAGCAGGCTGAGAAGCAAGCCTTTTCTCTTCCATTGTTCTTATGTAGGCCTCCAGCAGAAGGTATGGCTCAGATTAAAGGTGTATACCACCACGCCTGGACCTAAACTATTCTTTACATGGAACTTGCTCAATCCCAGTCTGACCTTGAACTCAGAGATCTGCTTGTCCCTGTCTCCTGGGATTAAAGGTGTGCACACCTTACCTGGGTCTATGCTTTTCATGGCCGCTATATCTCAAGATCCAGATCAAAAACCTGTGTCATCTCAAATCAAGATATGGATCCAAAGCCTGTGTCTTCTAGTCTCAAGTTCTGGATCACAGGTGTGCACTCCATTTCTAGATTGTAGTTCATTCCAGATATAGTCAAGTTGACAACTAAGACTATCCATCACATGAGCCTACAGGGCCACTCTTCTTCAAACAATCACAGTGGGTTTATTGTATTTGGCTTGACTAATTGGAGTCAACTTCTGGAATGAGACAGATAAGAGCCCCAAGAAAGAAGAATGTCAGTCCTCAATCAAATTTGTGATTTGGAGGCTTGGAGAGATGATGGCTCAGAGGGTAAAGTGCTTGTCCCATAAGTGTGAGGACTAGAATTTAGATTCCCAGCATCTACATAAATGCTGGGCAAATGTGATGATCTGCCTATAATCCCAGTACGCAGAAGGCTAAGACAGGATCCATTGGGCAAGCTTGGCAAATTTCAGGTTCAATAGGAGAGTCTATCTCAGTAGGCTATCTAAGAAGACACCCAATATCAAAACCTCTGGCTTCCACATGCATTCAACCTTATATGTGCACATGCACACATACCCATGTGTACCCATACACATGCAAACATGTTTGTATACATGCACACCATACAAATACACATGTAAAAATTATAAGAATTTGGGGATAGATAATGTTTGTTACTTTTTTGTTGCTTCGTAAAATACAGATAAAAGAAACTGAAGGATTCATTTTGGTTTATCATTTAAGGGGATATAGGCCATCACTCTAAGGAAGTTGGAATCAGGGAGTATAAGGTAGCTGATACCATTTTTTCAGGGCTCAGGAAAGAGGGAGGGAGGAAGGAGAAAAGAGTAAAGGGATGGAAGGAGGAATACTGATATTCACTTATGTTTTTCTTTTTTTCCTTTTTATTTAGCCCAGAACTTTAGCCACGAGATAGTGTTGCTTACATCAGGATACATCTTCCCTCCTTAGTCAGTTAACCCTTTGGTAGTGCCCTCAATACATGCCCAGAAGTGTGTCTCCTAGACAATTCTAAATTGAGCCAACCTGACAAAGATTAGCCATCTCAGACTGTTAGGGGTGCTTAAATTGGGAAAGCAGTAAATACAGGATGTCCATAGGTAGCTGGTCCCACAGTTCTGATTCAGAGTACTTACAGTGCCATAGTCCTTTGTTTTGAGTCCTACCTGAATGAGTCTTCCAGGTTCATGTTATTTGAATTAGACTTTAATATTTCAGGTTCATCATAAGTTTAAAATTAGATTTGGGATGTTGAATGAAAAAATTAAGTAGCAGATCAGTGCAGTGGAAAAGTCCACCAGCTGATGCAGGACCTCTTTAGAAGCTGTTTATTATTATTTTTAATTGCTCTGTACTTCAAAGACTTGAATTTCTCGCATTTCCAGGTGAACCCTAACCTGATCAACCAATTTGAGAATAAAGACCTTTGTTTTGTTGGTGAGGATGTAGATGGGAAGAGGATGGAAATTGTTGAGTTGACAAGTAAGTGGGTTCTTTATTTCTATAAAGCTCCATGATGACCTAGCACCTTTTTGTCTAACACAGACTAATCTGGGACCTAGTTCATTTTTCCCTCTGCTAATTCCTCGATCATTTGAAACACATACAGAACTTCAGAATGTATGGGAAACACAGTGCATATCACTTTGGTACCTGCTACTTTGAACTCAGCATCAATAGCTGCATTGTCCCAAGTCTACCAGCTGTACATGTAGTAGGCATCTTTGCCATTTCCTCTATCTCTGTCCTATGTCAGCTGTAAGCTAAATGCCCTGCAGAAAGCACACAGCTCATTGTCCACTGGCTCTCTTCTTGTTCTTTCCCTTGTTCTTGGTGGTCATTGTGGGTGTCTGTTGTATGAGGGGCCCAGATCCTCTCCTGACTCTTTTTACTGCTTGTACTTGAAGTGCAACCTTGGGCTAGTCATTGATTTTCCAGGCACTAATCACTGCACTTGGAGTTTTTTGTAAGACCAAACAAGGGTTTGGAGATGTAGCTCATTCGGTCGAATGGTTGCCTCCCATGCACAGATCTCTAAGTTTGGTCCCTAGCACAGTGTAACCTGAGCATGGTGGCACAGTCCTATAAAGTAAACCTGGCCAGAAGAGCAGAAGTTCAAGGTTACAAAGTGTGGACAGCCTAGGCTATATGAGACCCTGTCTTAACACAAACAAACAAAACACAAAGGACTAGACTCCTATTGAGGAGGAGCACAGGAGGCAGCCTGGTGTGCTGGCTCATACCTGTAATCCCAGGACTTGGAAAGTTTTGATTCAGGAGGATTGCTTTGGTTTAAAGGCAAGCCTGGGCTTGTAGTGAGTTTGAGGCGCGACTGGGTTATATGAAATAAATAAGTAGCAGAGAAATTATTTATAGCTGAGGTAGAAGACTCCGAAAGCAAAGGCCCACAAGCACACATTTGTTACTGACAAGACATAAGGCAGTAAGCAGTCTTCACATTCATTCAGCCCTGCATGAACATCGTATGCCTGAGGACCTAGCTTGTCTCAGCTTTTTATCTTGCCCAGGGGTCAGTGCCAGTCTGCTCATTTGTGTGTGTGTGTGTGTGTGTGTGTGTGTGTATTGAACTAATACTTTTTCCATATTTTCAAATGATTAAAAAATTTAAAAGAATATTTATGACATGAGAAAATAATTCTGTAATTATGTGACATTTGAGTTTCTGTGTGTCCATAAGTAGTCTTAGTGGAGATTGGTGTAGGGGTGGAAAGGTGTGACCTTTTCCTCACTCATCATAAAGGTCACAGCTGACATTCCTGTGATACAAGATTAATAAGAGAAAAGCAAGGAATTTGGCTTGGTGGTAGGAGACCCTTGGTTCAGTCCTCCACTCTGGAAGAAAAGAAGCAAAGAGATAAAAGAAAAACACCATCTAGTTAGTGCTTCTGTTGTGATATACCACTATGACCAAGACAACATGGGAAGGAAAAAGTTTATTTCACCCTACAGGATATAATCCATCATCAAGGCAAGCCAAAGCAGAAAGGAGCTTGAAGTAAAACCACAGAGGTATGCAGTGAATTGGCTTGTTTTCAGGCTCATTTCCAGGTAGCTTTCTTATTTAGCCCAGGACAACCTGCCTAGGGATGGTACTGTCTACAAAAGCCTGTCCCTGGAACATCAGTTAACAGTCAAGAACATACTCCACAAACCATGACCATAGGTTAATCTGATGGAGGCAATTCTTCAACTGATAGTCCCTCTTCCCAGGAGTGTCAAGTTGACAGCTAAGATTAGCTGTCACACTCTACCCCTTGTCAACATGACACTCAAACACATTACTATTAAACCATAACTTTCTTTCTTGTCCTAAGATCTTGTATTGGTATCACAATATACAGCAGTCTAGTTTTAAAAGTATCAAACTTGAACAATTTTTTTTTTTGCTTTAAAAGTCCAGTATCTCTTTAAAAATCCAAAGCTTCTTAACTGTGGGTTCTTGTAAAATTAAAAACGATCGAACAGGCTCCAGCGCAGGGCGCAAGGCCTGGGGGCCGTGCACCCACCCAGGTTTCCAGCTCTCCCAGCGATCCGGACCACTGCGATCTCCGGACCACTGGTAAGAGGAACACACATCTGTTCCAGTCCAATCTCGTGGGACTTGAATCTGCAGCGGGAGATAGGCGGAGGGCGGAGAGCAGACCCCTTCCCTTCCAGCCCACACCGCTCCGCTCCAGCGCAGGGCGCAAGGCCTGGGGGCCGTGCACCCACCCAGGTTTCCAGCTCTCCCAGCGATCCGGACCACCAGTAAGAGGAACACACATCTGCTCCAGTCCAAACTCGTGGGACTTGAGTCTGCAGAGGGAGATAGACAGGCGGGGGGCGGAGAGCAGACTCCTTCCCTTCCGGCCCACACC